>CAUYPK010011385.1:0-61002 GCA_963574355.1 Loris lydekkerianus | reverse complement strand
CAGCTATTTTTTTGTTGTAGTTGTCATTGTTGTTTGGCAGGCCGGGGCCAGATTTGAACTCTATAGCTCTTGTGTATGTGGCTGGCACCTTAGCTGCTTGAGCTACAGGTACCACCAACAGTCTCGTTCTTGCTCAGGGTGGTCTTAAACCCATGAACTAAGGCAATCCACCCATCTTGGCCTCCCAGAGTGCTAGGATTACAGGTGTGAGCCACCCATGCCTAGATTTCTTTTTTTCTTTCTTTCTTTCATTTTTTTTTTTTTTTTTTTTTTTTGAGAGACAGAGTCTCACTTTGACAACCATGGTAGAGTACCAGGGCATCATAGCTCACAGCAACCTCAGACTCTTAGGCTCAACTGACTCTCTTGCCTCAGCCTCCCAAGTAGCTGGGATTATAGGGCCACCACAATGCCAGCTATGTTTTTCTCACTCTTGCTTAGGCTGGTCTCAAACCCATGAGCTCAGGAATTCCACACACCTCAGCCTCCCAGAGTGCTAGGATTATAGGTGTGACCCACCATGCTCATTTAACCTTTAAAAACGCAACGTGAGGAAAACACCACTGTATTATTAATGTCTCCATATTATAGATGATAAAACTGAGGCACAAAAAGGCTAACTAACTTGCCCCAAATCACCAAACTAGTATGTAGCAAAACCAGGACTGGAACCATAGATAGTCTGACTCTAGAGTCTAGGCTTTTAACTCTGTGCTATGATTAAAATAAAAATGTATACCAACAACCAGGGAATAAAGGAATAATAAAGAAAATGGGGAATAACTGTGAAAAATAAGATGTACAAAGAGTGAAACTCTCTCTTTCTCTGGCAGACAGCCTATAGTAAGCAACAACTGACCACTGAACAGCCAAGACAGACAACATGATAAATATCTATGCACTAAAGTTAATATTTTACTTACAGAGAGTTTGTTAGGCTCTCATTCAGAATCTATTTTTACTCCTAATTTACAATTCTAATAAGGAAATTAACTAGTTTACAATGCTAAAGATAAGCAGCAATTAATTAGAAGGATTGAAGGGGTAATATAGGCAGATGTAACACATGAGAAGCACTAATGAAGAGATAGAAAATTATGCCCCCCCCATCACAAGACTCCAAATATCACCAATATCATGGTTTTAAAATACACCCACAAATTCCTCAATACCGCCCTTCAAGAAGTGGAGTTGAATATTCTTCCCCTTAAACATAGGCTATATAGCCTCAGGGACTCTTCTAACAAAGAGAATATGTTGGTGTGTCATATAAAGCATTGCAGCTTCTCTTTGCTTGCTCTCTCACTTTCACTTGCTCTGAGAGAAGAAAGCATCCAAGTAGCCTATGGAGGCCCATATGGTGAGGAATTGAGGCCTCCTGCCAATAGCTATGTGAGTGAGGCATCTTGATATGGAATCCTCCAGCTCTAGTCAAGCCTACAGATGCTTGCACATGCCCTCAATCTCAGACACCTGACCAGAACTGTCTAGCACAGATGCCCCTAGATTTCCAATGCTCAGAAACTGAGAAAAAAAAAAAAATGCTTGTTTAGGTACTCAAGGACTGGCTTGCTATTGATACTGCTGATGCCCACATGACCTCTCCAGGGGTCTCAGGACTTGCCCTTCCATAGCTCACCAACATCATGCTGGTCCCCACACACACCTCCTCAGGCCCTGGGGACTGGCCTGTCTGGTGCCTCTATCCCCAGCAAAGCCTCACCACAGCCTGCACAAACAACCACAGCCTAAGCCACTCATAGACACTGCTGATATTGATTACAGCTGAAGAAATCATTTGGTGACTATACTACAGTGCCTACCCCGAACCAAAGGTAAAACGCCCTATTCAAATCATATTATAGATACCTCTACAGGAAAAAGTCTTTCTCCATAAAAGCTATTGCATAAAATCGTAAGAAGCGTACTAGATGTATGTATGTCAATGTAAGGACACAATAAAAATGAAAAGACACACACAAAAAAGATACCCCCAAAGAAACTTAATTCTCCAATGAATTGTTACCCAAAAGAAAAGAAAATCTTTGAATTTTTTTTCAATGTAAGCATTTCACATTGTATATTGAAGCAGTACCCTGAACCCCATAAATGCATCAATGTACAAAGTTATGATTTAATAAAAAACAATAAAAAATGCCTGCAAAATCAAATATAAAAAATAAATAAAAATAAATAAAAATATCTTCTCTAAGGCACATTATAGTGAGTCTGTCACAAATCAAAGATAAACAGAAAATTCTCAAGAGAAAAGCATAAAGTTGCATATAAGGGAATCCCCCTTACATCAACAGAGGATTTCTCAGAAGAAACTTTATAGGCCAGGAGAAAATAGGATAATATATGCAGAGTGTGAAGTATTAAGAAAAGGAAACTATCAGCCAAGAATACTATACTCAATGCTATCCTTCAGGAATGGAGTAATAAGGTTTCTTCCTAGACAAGCAAAAACTAAGGGAATTTGTTACCCCTGAACTGGCCCTACAAGAAATACTTAGAAGAGTCCTATATCTGATAGTAAATCTACCATCATGAAAACCCACAAAAGCATAAAACTCACTAGAAAAGAAGATATATAAATGATAAAGAGAAAGAAATCAAACATTACCACTACAGAAAGTCATCAAATCACAAAGATAAGCAATAAGGGAGAAAATAACAAAGGATATACAAAACAATCAGAAACAAAAGGACAAGAGTAAGTCTTATCTATCAATAATAGCTTTGAATGTAACTTGTTTAAATTGCTCAATTAGAAGATAGGTTAAAAAATAAAACAAGACCCAACTATATGCTGCCTACAACAAACTCATTTCACCTGTAAATACATACATGAGACTGAAAATGAAAGAATTGAAAACATGTTTCAGGCAAATGGAAACCAAAAGCATGCAAGAATAGCTATAATTTTGTTAGAAAAAAATACATTTTAAGTCAAAAAATATAAAAACAGACAAAAAACGTCATTATGTGATAAAGGGATCAATCCAGCAAGAGAATATAATAATTGCAAACATACATGCACTCAATTCCACAGCACCTAAAAATATAAAGCAAATATTGAAAGAGCTAAAAAGAGACATAGGCCACAATACAATAGTATCTAAGGACTTCAACATCCTATTTTCAGAACTGGACAGGTTATCTAGATAGAATATCAATAAACATCAGACTTAAACTGCACTATAGATCAAATAGGCCTAACAGACATCTACAGAACATTTCATACAAGTAACAGAATATAAATTCTTATCAGCACATGGAACATTCTCTAGGAGAGATTATATGTAAGGCACAAAATTAGGCTCAAAAATTTTTTTCTAAAATTTTAAAAAATTGAAATAAATCATGTATCTTCTCACATGGCAACAAAATAAAACTAGAAACCAATTAGAAGAGCAACTTTGAGAAGCATACAAATACATGGAAACTAAATAATATGCTTTAAATCCACCACTAGTCAGTGAGGAAATTTAAAACAAATATAAAAATTTCTTAAAATGAAAGAAAATGGAGAAACCTATGAGATACAGAAAAAGCAACACTTAGAGGGAAATTTATGATAATAAATGCCTACATCAAAAAAGCAGATAGATTTCCTATAAACAATCTAATTATGTATATCTAATGACTAGAAAAACAAGAATAAACCAAACCTAAAATTAGTAGGAGAAACATTGATAATAAGGAGAAGAGTAGAACTAAACAAAATAGAAACTAAAAAAATACAAAAGATCAATAAAATGAAAAGTTGTTTTTTTAAAAAAATAAACCAAATTGCCAAAATGTTAGTTAGCCTAAGAAAAAAAAATGAGAGAAAACTCAAATAAATAAAAGCAGAAATGAAAAGGTGAAACTATAACTCTATACCACAGAACAAAAAAGATTAGAGACTATTATAAACATCTATATGCCAACAAATTAGAAAACCTAGAGGAAATGAATGAACTCTTGGACACATATAATCTGCCAAGATTGAACCAGGAAGTAATAGAAAACCTGAATAGTCCAAAAATGAATAACAAGTTTGAATCTGTAATAAAAAGTTTTCTAAAGAAGAAAAGCTCAGGCTTTACTGCTAAATTCTATCAAACTTTTAAAGAAGAACTAATATCTATTCTTCTCAAACCATTCCCCCAAATTGAAGAAGAATGAATTCTTCCTAACTCATTCTTCAAGGCCAACATTACTGTGATACCAAAAACAGACTTGGATATAACCAAAAAGGAAAACTACAGGTCAATATCCCTGAAGAACACAAATGCAAAAATCCTCAGCAAAATATTGGCAAACAAAATCCAACACCACATCAAAAGATTAATACACCGCAATCAAATGAGATTTATTACAGGGATGAAAGGATAGTCCAATATATGTAAATCAATATACAATATATCATATTAGCAAAATGAAGAAAACTTTATAAGATCATCTCAATAGATGTAGAGAAAGTATTTGATAAAACACTTTCAACATCCCTTCATGATAAAAACTCCCACCAAATTAGCTATCAAAGGAACATACCTCAACATAATAAAGGCACAACTAACATCATATTGAATGAGAGGAAGCTGAAAGCATTTCCCCTAAGAACTAGAACAAGGTAAGGATACTCACTTTTGCCACTCCTAGTAGTGGAAGTACTAGTCTGAGCAATCAGGCAAGTGAAAGAAATAAACAGCATCAAAATTGGAAAAGAGGTAGTCAAATTGTCCTCTTTTCAGATGGACATGATCTTGTATATAAAAAACCTAAGTATCCGACATGGAAAACTCTTACAACTGAGAAACAAATTCAGTGAAATTGCAGGATGCAAAATCAACATACAAAAATCAGTAGCATTTCTTTCTTTCTTTTTTTTTTTTTTTATTAAATCATAGCTGTGTACATTAATGCAATTATGGGGTACAATGTGCTGGTTTTATATATATTTTGAAATACTTTCATCAGTAGCATTTCTATACACCAATGACAAACTAGCTGAAAAAGAATCAAGAAAGCAATCCCAAGATGGCTGCAGTGGCTCAGGTCTGTAATTCTAGCACTCTGGCTGGTAGGATTACACCTGAGGCACGAGGCTCAATTGAGCTGAGAAGTTTGAGACCAGCCTGATCAAGAGTAAGAATCCATCTCTACTAAAGATACAAGAAAAAGTTGGACCTTTGGGGGGACACCTGTAGTCCCAGCTTTTGAGGCTGAGGAAGGAGGATCACTTGAACCCAGGAGTTTAAGGTTGCCAGAGTTAGACTCACACCATGGTACTCTTGTCTGGGGCAACAAAGCAAGACTCTGTCTCAAACAAAACAAAACAAAACAAAACAAAACAAAACAAAACAAAACAAAACAAAACAAAACAAAACAAAAGAGTTAAGAATATCTCTATACATACTCTAAAATTTGTTCTTCCTTTGATTGAGGTAGATCATCAAAGCCTTACCCTTTCTGTATTATTGTGTCCCAAACTCAGAATAGCTTTTACTGAATAATACTTTAACATTATGTCAACTGCCTACACTGAAGCACATTAAAGGAATCAGCCTTAGCCCTAAATAAGTGTTTAGTAAACTACCATAAACTTACAGAAAGACAAAGAGGGCAAGACAAAGACGGTCATGGATCTACCCGGATACCTCAAGACCTTAACAGGATAAGACAATATGTTCTATGAAGGGAGAAATGTACTGGTGCCACCATGAGATGAGGACAAATTATGAACAAAGCCAAAGAGGATGAAATTCTCTGTGGAAGAACTAGAGTCAAAATCTGATTTCACCACTAAAGACCCTTCCTTCATAAACTCAAGCATGGATCTGGATAGCTACAAATGTAGATATTAATGGCAATGTTTGGATAAATGAGTCTGAGATCTTAGATATACATTGAGCATACATGAGTTTTAAATAAAGGTTCAAAGCACACAAAATATCATGTGAAATTTTAAATACTTTTTATTCCTCAATCTTAGGATGATTCTCTTTTATTTAACCCTCACATTTTTCCATTTAGCTAAAATCTGGCCATCTTTTAAAGTTTAGCTTTTAAAATTATAATGATATAATATAGTTCAAGTGGAACAGATTTTATTTCACTAAAACTCAAACCAGCTTCCTCTCCTACACATACTTTGGAAGTCTCATGGCTCTTTTCAAATTCTTTGAAACTGTAAGACTATGTCCACAAGAAGTAGGACAGGCTTTCCCTTTGTCAGAGAGAATTTTCCAGTAAACCAATCATTTGGTCAGAATGATACGGAAAGTTTAGTTCTAGACCTTGATAGAAAGTCCAAGCTTTCTCCAAAATAGCCAGAGCAGAAACTGATACTTATAAGACAAATTGTGATACTATGGATGCATACTAAAGGGTCTGAAATTGAAGAAAGGGGTTATTAAGTTAGATCTCTATGGAAAAGTAAATAAATTCAACATGATCCTTTTGATCATCTTGAACTCTGTGGAAAAAGGAGAGAAAACTGTCTAGAGGAGTGTTCAGAACATGATTCATCTTACTATAACATCAATAATTCCACTTCAATCAATAAATACAATGAAAGTCTCTGTTAGACTATTCTTATCTGCCCTTGAAAACTGACAGATTAGAAACTCTCACCTTTAGCTTTGCTAAAGATATTTCACTATGGTCATAACATGGTTTTCTGTTTTAAAACACCTAAGTTAAATCACTTACCTGTCTGTCTCAAGTCTTTAAGTAGAAGGTTCTTCTCATCACCTTATAAAAAGAACATTCAAACACTACTGCCAAGTATGAATTAGTACTGTCAGGGGTTATAACCAAAGATTTCCCATAATATCCTCAAGTTCAACTTTGTAGTTTTTTTTCCTCCCACATTTGTAGCAAAAATAATCTTAGGCCAGGTCAAAGGTGAATCAAGTCTGAATTCTATACTGAGTTTCTTGGAAATCTACACTTTTAAGAAGCTTCTTTATGATGGGCTTCAGTTCAATGCTTTAATGAGTGTTCTGAGAACACAAGTGGTTTCCTGGCTCTGTAGTTAGAACATGGTACTAAGCAAATACCATTAGTGATTGTTGAACTTTGGGTATCTCAGAAGATATGAGCTGAGCACTTACCTGAAATAAAAGGTTTTATATATTTCATCTCAGAGAAACACCACCTAAGAATAAAACAAAAACTGCCTGTCAGTTGAGGCCCTGTTGATATCATACCTATCATTTATCAAAATCTATCATGTGCTTGACACTTTACTAAGTCCTTTATATAGATTATCTTAATTTTCACTAAAACCTGGGACTAGGAGGGGGATATTATATTTTTACACACAAAAATCCTGAGGCTCCAGAGAATTCAATGACTTGCTTAAGCTCATATAATCAGAAAATAGAGTCAGAATTCGAATCTCTACTTGCCTATCTTTGACCACTATTGTGTATCATCTCTTTTAGACTTGGCCAAAGATGAAGAGATGATTCTCAAATGATTTTCTAGGGCAGTAACTGAGAATTGTGATCAAGTATCAAGGTTCTGTGTGTATGTAATAATTTACAGCCTTAAATGCTTAGATACTCCTGTTTCAGGGCTCTGACACTGAGCTCAGGTGGAAATACATTATTCTACTGTATCTCCACATTTTAGCACCCTCTGTTTCTTTACTTTTTTTGCTCCCAAATCTTGTAAGACAGTATTCCCTAAAAGTGTGGCCCGTGGACCACTTGTTTCAAAGATATGAAGTTCTTGTAAAGGGCCAGATGTGGTTGCTCACGCCTGTAATCCTAGAATTCAGGAGTCCAAGGTGGGTGGATTGCCTGAGCTTACAGGTTCGAGACCAGCCTGAGCCAGAATAAGACCCCCATCTCTAAAAATAGCCAGGCGTTGTGGTGGGCGCCTGTAGTCCCAGCTACGTGGGAGGCTGAGGTAAGAGGATCACCTAAGCCCAAGAGCTGGAGGTTGCTATGAGCTATGACATCATGGCACTCTACCCAGGGTGACAGTGAAACTCTGGCCCCTATGCTAGATGTACTAGATTAGAATTTCCAGACAATGGTGGCAATGAGAAACCCAGAAGTTTCTTTTGCCTGGTAAATTTTAAAACTATTCATTTCCCTGGAGCAAAACAGCTAGGGTAATCAGAAGGAAAATGGAAAGCTAGCTACCACAATAATCAGTCTGACATTGAGTCAGATTAGTGTTAAGAAAAATGTTAAGTCAGAGATCTTGTGAGAAGGCATGGAGTTATAACATTGTTCTGGAGCTGGAAAAGATCATGCAAATTGTCTATTCCAATGCTTTTCTAATAGTGCTCCATGAAGTCTCAGGGAATTCTAAGGTGCGACAGAAAAAGAAATTTGCTGTCAGACCTTAAAGCCCTAACAAAAGCTACTGCAGAAGCTCTACTGGAATGCATTTTGTAACATGGACTTCGGTGTAAATTTGTATCTTAAATAAATGGTTTAGCAGATTTAAAAAAGTAAAACCTTGGATGCACATGGGAAAGTTAAAAAAAAAATCTTGAGGCCTACCATATATCCAATTGAATAAAATTTATAGACATGAGTTCCAGGTATCAGCATTTTTTAGTACCAGGTGATTACAATGTGGAGCTGAGGTTGTGAAACATGGCACCAATCTAATCCGTACTTCCTCATTTGACATAAAAGGAAACCAAGACAGAAACAATGTAAAGGAGATCAGGGTTAGAACCAGCATCTCTCTACTTCTAGCCCACCATGCTGTGTGGTTCTCTCTCCATATTTCAAAATAAAACAGTTACTCCTCTAAGGATGAGAGTATCTTAATTAAAATTGTTACTTCACATTTACAGAGCTCTCCAGACATTTTTTTACAAAGACACCGTGAAGTTGGCAGAGCAAAATTTACTATCTCTGCTTTTTTAGAGATAAAGAAATCAGAGGTCTAATAAGTTAGTTCACAGGGCCGTAGAGGTAGGGCCAGAATTAAAATTTTTATCTTCTAATTTCTGGAGTAAGTAAATTACATTTGCCAACTATTTGCTGAATGCCTAGTATGTGTTAGATGTTGAGACATAGTCAAAGATGTAAAGATAAACAAGACATTATTCATTCCATCAAGTAGTATACAGTCTTCTTGAGAAGATAGTTAAAATACTGCATCGCATGGCTTATCTAAGAATAGCTGAAAATCTTCTTCAACTGACCTCAATAACCACGCCCAATTTTCCCCATATTCAGTCTGTGGCTTCAGTCTTCTAACTTCTTCCTCACTATAGCTATGAATTCTAGAGAACCAAAGGGATTTAAATATAGCTACTGCATCTCTAGGCTAGGCCATGTACCTGAAAAAATCTTGGTAAGGGTAAAGAAGGGAGAAGAAGTTTCATTTCATACTCTCCAAAGCCAAGGATATGACCCAGAAGGACACTGGGAGATTCCAACACAAAGGGCTAAATAGGTAATAAAGGCTATTCACAGAAATAATTATTTCCTTTTTACAGCATTTCAATAACTGGATAGTTTGTAATTTGTGTTGAAGATTATTACACACCAATGGAGAAAATAACATTAAGGAAATAATATCTGTATCTACAATTCAGAGCGGTGAAGATCACAAATGGACAAATATATTCAAAGACAAATTTTTTTTTTTTTTTTTTTTTTTTTTTGCAGTTTTTGGCCGGAGCTGGGTTTGAACCCACCACCTCCGGCATACAGAGCCAGCGCCCTACTCCTTTGAGCCACAGGCACCGCCTTAAAGGCAATGTTTTTTTACAAGGAATTCATTAGATATTACAAAATGTTACCATTGTGATTTTACTCTAATCTAAGAAAATCTAATGAAAGAACCAATCTATGCTTTTTTTTTTTTTTTTTAAGCCTTCCTGGCATTTTCTTAGTTATTGTGCTAAGACATTTACATTCCACATTTACTAAATTTCACATATACCCTTGTAAGATGCACCGCAGGTGTAATCCCACCAATCCCCCTCCAATCTATGCTTTATTTATAGACTGAAGAAAGTTGGCTAGGAATAGTCTAGCATAGTTATTCTCAAACTTTAGGATTCATCAGGATCACGTAGAAGGTTTGGTCTCACAACTGAGTTTCTAATTCAGCAGATCTGTGGTGGGGCCTAAGAATTTTCATTTCTTACAAATTCAGGTGATGCTGTTGGTTTGGAGAGAACCACTGGTTGAGTATAAAGGTTTCCAACATGCCACAAACACACATGCACATTGCAAAGTATGATATTTTAACCATTATTCATTTCATAAACCACAGCCTCCCCACCAACCTCCCTACCAACCAAATGCCCCCAAGTAAGACTTAATCAGGAAGAAGTTAAATGGGTATTAACTTAAGGAGAATAGTCTGAGAACACAGAAGGATGAGTTGTAACAGTAGCACCTTGAGAGCCTTTTCCTATCTTCAGACTGATCTGTTAATACCTATTTGTTTAGAACAGGCTAAATTCTATTAGGAAGATTTAGTTTACATGACTGTGGCCCTCAGGAAGCCTTCTCAGATGCCATAAAGATAGGTCAGGTATTTTTACATGCATATTATTAGCTCCTATAGAATATATCCTGTGCTCACTCATTTTTTTAAAATTTATTTTATTTATTTATTATTAAATCATAGCTGTGTACATTAATGCAATCATGGGGCACCATGCACTGGTTTTATGTACCATTTGACATAATTTCATCACACTGGTTAACATAGCCTTCCTGGCATTTTCTTAGTTATTGTGTTGAGACGTTTACCTTCTACATTTAGTAAGTTTCACATGTACCCTTGTAAAATGCACCGGAGGTGTGGTCCCACCAATCACCCTCCCTCTGCCCATCCTCCCCTCTCCCCTCCCCTCCCTTTCCCCCTTCCCCATATTCTTAGGTTTCATAGTAGGGCTGAGTACATTGGATACTTTTTCTTCCACCTGTGCTCACTCTTTACATTTAATATACCTTAACTTGAAATTGTCTGTCTCCTTCATTAGACCACATTCTACTCCAAGGTAGAAAACTATGCATCAATGTACTCCAGTGGCTAAAAGAGCACTCAGAATGTGGTATGCTCCAAATAAATACTTTAAAATGAATGAATAAGTGATTCCCTAGTGAATAATCGGAATAGCATTAGAAGTCACAGAATCCTGAAAATTTCCCAATGACTTCTTATCTTATTTCCATTAAAAACCAGATTCATTACAAAGGGCTACAGATCCCTATATGCTGGCTTCATTTTCTACTGTTTTCTCCTTGCTTCAATCAGTTCCAGCCAGGCTTTGAGACCTTAACTAGAAAAGGTATTTCAGCCAAGGAGCCATTTAGGCACATGAAAGAAGAAAGCAACTAACATAGGCTGAACCTCCGTGTGTATCAGGCCTTGTGCTAGGTGCTTTCATGTGCAATATCATAGAATCCTCACAATCACCCTGGGACAAAGGCATCACTATCCTCATTTCATAGATAAGGAGACCAAGCCTAGGAGTAGATTCTGAAGTTGAACAGAAAGATGTGTTCTTAGAAAGCATGCTTAATGGTGACTTTTCCTTCCCTAGATACCCTGTGTTCTTTTTATGCTATTTTCTGTCCTCTCCCTTCCCTGTCCCCTCCTCCTCACCAACTCCCTCTGCCCCATTCTGGAAGGCTAACTTCTATGGACTACATCACTCAGACCCCCTGCCCCCGAGATTTCTGTTTAGGTTTTGCCAAAAACCTTTTACTTCCATACATTCAATTTATAATATCGGCAAGAGAGTCTCCTTCCTTTCTTCTAAAAAGCTTCCTGTCCTTCCAGGTCTTCTATTTAGGGAGACTTCTAAATACTCTCCCTATTTAGTCTCCCTAAATACTCTATTATCCATAGAACAATGCTGTTTTTACTACTGTTGGGCTAAATCTAGCATGACATTAGCACTCTGTTGTCCTTCCTTGTAGTTCTATGACTGTTAAACTTTGTCAGTCTGGTCATCCCAGCAGGGCAATAAGCTCACTTTGGGACAGGGAACTGGCAGGTACTGCTTTGGGCATTGCTGCAGGTACTGCGTTGGGCATTGCTCCAATCACTGCTTTGGGCACTGTGTTCAGCACTACTTTGGGCTTTGCTTAATTGTGCAGTTGCTTAACTGAGTCAAGAAATCTCAAAACCAAGTTTCAAACTACCATGATCAAAACAGGATGGGGGCAGGCCAAGATCCAACCATTAGAACCAAAATAGTGTTCAGTGGAATGTGTAAAAAAAAAAAAAAAAAAATTAAAAGAATAGAGCCAAGATGGTGGAGAAATTGACCGGATCTGCTTGAGGATTTCTGCTTTCTTGACCTCTTGACCTCACAGCTTCATATGTTTCATTGCCATAAAAGTGTCTAAGGAAACTGGCATCTTCATCATGCACCTGACACCATTACACATCTTGTTTGACCAGATGAAGTCAAAAGGAGGGCCATCACCAGAAGACCAGAAAACCATGGCCTTTTCCCGAGAAATTAACACGAATATTCCTCCCCTTACTTAACCTATAAATAAGCTGCATAAGTAGAAAGACAAAAAAAATCATGAGGCCAATTTTCCTCCACAGGGAGAACTAACCTCTACTCTGTGGAGTATGCTTTCTACAGTTTCTGAAATAAAACTTGCTTTCATTATATGTTTGGTTTGCTCTTGAATTCTTTTTTGTGGGAAGTCAAGGAACCACTTGGACTTGAAGTGGGTCCTAGCATTGGGAGTCACTTTCCTGTGTCAATTTGGGGTAGAGAATGTGTTAGCAATTAGAATCTTAAATGATGAGGGTGAGTGAGAAAATGGCCAACTAGAAACAGCTTTTGCCAGAGGCTCCAGTCCAGAGAGACAGATACTGGATAGAAGTGGACTCAGTGAAGCCAATGGTGGGGAGCTGAGCATGGAAAGAACATAGACAAGTGCACATCATCTGTGTTGAGACAAGCTGCAACTCCAAGAAAGAAGAAAGACAACAAAGACCAGGTACAAAGCTCAGTGCCAAGAAGATGGGAGATTCATCCCCCAAGCAGGTGGCCCATGGAGGGCTCTCTGCAAGCAAGCAGGGAACTAAGGACCTTTCATATTACCCCCATGGGAGAGAGTCCCTAAACCCCTGGTCCTCCTCCTGCAGAGAGGTCTCACCTCTGAGCCTAGATATCATCCTGCCTGGCACAGAAGTGAACAAATATTTTCTCTGTTAATTCTGAACACACCAATCACCATCTTCACTATCATGGCTGCCTGAAGGTCTTCCCCCTGCATAGCCTGGGTGTTTGGTGAATTCACTGAGAGGCCACTGGACAGCAGTGTGGAAACAGTGACTCATGTGGAAGCAGGAAGGAGAGGGATGCATTCAGAGATGGTTTGTGGGCTGAATTAGTGGCAAGCTCAGAGTAGGTGATGCTCCAGTTCCAATTTTGGTTGGTGAACTTTCCTGACTCCCCTGCTCACTGGAGAGGACCCTACTATAGCTCCTTGGGATTACCCAATGGATCTGCTTAAGGATTTCTGCTTTCTTGCCACCTCAGGACCCTTTGAACTCTTTCTCATGAGTGGAGTTTGTACTGTCTGGGACAATTTGATAGAAACTTTTGAACTGGGCTGTCCCCTTGCGGACACTCTGAAGTTGAGTGGTGGTGGACAGATTTTCATTTTCCAGCTGTCACTGGTGGAGGGAAGAGTACCACATGTGTCTGTATCTTTCCCCAGCTGAGATTCTAGCCTAATACTGTGACTCATTAGGACTGGGTAGAGGCATACTGACATCAAGACAGAGCCAGCTTGTGTTATTCACCAAGTAGGTCCTCAGAGTCTCTGGTTGCAGCTCTGAAAGGAACCTTTGTAAGGCTGTAAGGCAAAAGCCACAATCACAAGCCCCAGTTCATTGGTGATGGGCTGGTTAGTGCCCATTCTTGGGGCCCCAAATCCAGTTTCACCCCCCGCCCCCAGTTTTAATTGTCAAATAGTGGAAAATACTCAAGGGAGGAACCAGCAGAAGAACTCCAGCAACATGAATAATCATAGTACATCAACTTTCCCAAGGGATGACAAAGGAGATACAATACCATCCATAGAGAAATGGCTGAAATGTCAGTAAAGGAATTCAGAATATGGATGGCAAATAAGATGAATAGAATGGAGGAAAAGATAGAAATAGAAATCTGAAAAGTAGTTCAAAAGTTCTCTCAAGAAATTAATGAATTCAAAGACAAAGTCACCAAGGATATGGACATAATGAGAAAAGATACAGCAGAGCTTAAGAAGTGAAAAAGACATTCAAGGAGCTTCAAAATACAGTACAGTCCCTCAGTAATAGAGTTGAGCAGGCAGAAGGAAGGCTTTCAGAAATTGAAGACAAATCTTTTCAAAGATCTCAAGCATTCAAAGAGGCAGAAAAAAGAAGAACAAGAACAGAACATTCCCTGAGAGTGCTATGGAACATTCTGAAAGATCAAACATTCAAATTATAGGGATTCCTGAAGGAGAAGAGGATGATGTACCTAAAGGCACACATGTTCTACTCCATGATATTATGGTGGAGAATTTCTCAAGCTTTGCAAGAGATACAGAAATTCAGACAGTAAATAGTTTCAGAACCCCAGCACGACTCAATCCAAATAAATCATCTCCTAGACATATTGTAATTAACTTTGCCAAAGTTAATATGGAGGAGAAAATCCTGCAAGCAGATAAGTGTAAGAAAAGTATTAATTAGAAAGGGAAATATATCAGGATGACCACAGATATTTCAGCTGAAACTTTTCAAGTCAGAAGAGGATGGTCATCCACCTTCAACTTTCTAAAACAAAACAACTTTCATCCTAGAATACTGTATCCAGCTAAACTCAATTTCAATTGCAATGGAAAAATCAACTACTTTACTGACATCCATATATTATGGAAATTTGCCATTACTAGATCACCCTTCCAGGAAATACTCAGACCCATTTTCCGTAATGACTAGCACAATGGTCTACTACCAAAGTAAACTCACCCAGAATTTAAAGAACAAAACCCTGGAGGCCGAGGTGTGAGGTTTGCCTGAGCTCATGAGTTCAAGACTGGCCTGAGCTAGAGCAGGATCCTCTCTCTAAAAATAGCTGGGCGTTGTGGTGGGTGCCTGTAGTCCCAGCTACTTGGGAGGCTAAGGCAAGAGAATCACTTGAGCCCAAGAGTTAGAGGTTGCTGTGAGCTATGACACCAAGGCACTCTACTGCAGGTGACAAAGTGAGACTCTGTCTCCAAAAAACAAAATTAAAAAACCCCAAAAAGCCTAGCATCCACAATGGAGAAAGAGTTAAAAACATGCACTGGACCTGTGAAAAACAATACGGACAAACACTACCATACTTATCAATTCTCTCAATTAATGTAAATGGCTTAAATTGTCCTCTAAAAACAATTACAGGTTAGCTGACTGGATATAAAAACTCAGGCCAGGTATCTGTTGCTTCTAAGAGACTCACCTTACCTTAAAGGATAAAACAAGAATCACAGTGAAGGGATGGACAACTATAATACAGGCAAATAGAAATCAGAAAAAAGCAGGGGTTGCAAATACATATGATATCATACGTATTCATATGATACTGAACATAAGTCAAATTGAAAGCACTTCCACTCAGATCTGGAACTAGACAACGATGTCCATAGGGTGCATAAATGTTAATTATTTGTTATTGACTTAACAATTGTCAATAATTAACATTTATGCATCCTACCTGAATGCTCCTTGATTTATAAAAGAAACCCTAATGGATATGAGCAATATGGTATCTTCCTGCACTGTAATAGCTGGAGATTTTAACACCCCTTTGGCAGTTTTGGATAGATCCTCCAAGAAGAAACTAAACAAAGGAAGAGTGGACTTAAACTTGACTCTAGAACAAATGGACTTAACAGACATATAAAGATCACTTTTTCCTAATAAAACTGAATACATAGTCTTCTCATCAGCCTCTGCATTATCCTCCAAAATTGATCATATCTTAAGACACAAGTCCAATCTTAACAAATTTAAAAGAATAGAAATTATTCCTTGTATCTTCTTGGACATAACAGAATAAAGGTTGAACTCAACAGCAACAGAAATCTTCATACTCAAAGTCATGTAAACTAAATAAACTTAGGCTGAATGATAGCTAGGACAAAGATGAGATTAAGAAGGAAATCATCAGATTTTTGGAACAAAATAATAATGAAGACAAAACTATCAAAACCTGTGGGATACTGCAAAGGTAGTCCTATAAGGGAAATTTATAGCATTAGAACCTTTCACCAAAAAAAACAGAAAGAGAGCAAGTTAGCAACCTAATAGGCCATCTTAAGCAACTGGAAAAGGAGTATCAATCCAACTCCAAACCCAGAAGAAGAAAAGAAATAACAAAAATTAGAGTAGAATTAAATGAAATTGAAAACAAAAGAATCATTTGGAATATCAAGGAAACAAAAAGTTCTATTAATAAAAATATTAATTAATTTTATTAATTTTTATTAATAAAAATATTAATAAAATTTATAAACCTTTGGCTAGACTAACCAGAAACAGAGAGTAAAATCTCTAATAACTTCAATCAGAAATGATAAAGGGAAAATAAGAACAGATACCATAGAAATACAAAAAATGTTCAGTGATTACTACAAAATCTCTATTCTCAGAAAAGAAAATGTGGAAGAAATGGACCAATGCCTGGACCAATACACCACCTTCCTAGATTCAACCAGAATTAGAAATTTTGAATAGACGTACATCAAGCACTGAAATAGCATCAACTATATAAAATCTCCCAAAAAAGAAAATTATGGGACCAGATAGTTTCATATCAGCATTCTACCAAACCTTGGAAGAGGAACTAGTACCTATATTAAATAACCTATTCCAAAACACAGTAAAGGAGGGAATCCTCCCCAACACATTCTATGAAGTAAATATCACCCTGATCCCCAAACTAGAAAAGAACCTAAAAAGAAAGAAAACCATAGACTGATATCATTAATGAATGTGGATGCAAAAATATTCAGTAAGATTATAGCAAACAAAATTTAATAGCATATTAAAAAAGTTATATACCTACAGGCGATTGCACTAATGTACACAGCTATGATTTAACAATAAAAAAAAAAAAGTTATACACCTTGCCTAACAAATGCAATCAGTGTAATCTGGTTTATTATACCCTCAATGAATCCTCAACAATAAAAAAAAAAAGATAAATTATAAGGAAAGGAAAAAAAAAGTGATTTTACTAGATATTTAGTGGGTAAATGTGATGATCCTAAGTCTCTGTTTTACTACTCTTGTATAGCAATGGATGTTGGGTTTTTAGTGTAACTGTTATACAAATACTGTATATCACACCCAATAAGTAGTTTTTCTTTCTTTATCCACCTCCCATCTTTCCCACTTCTGAGTCTCCAAAGTCCATTGTATCAATCTACATGCCTCAGCCTTGAAGCTTAGTTCCTACTTATGAAGAAAACATGTGATATTTGCTTTTCCATTCCTTTATTACCACCCTGAGATTATGCCTGCAGTGCCTTCCAAGTTGCTGCAAAAGGCATTATTTCGTGTTTATCGTGGCTGAGTTGTTTTCCTTATTGTGTGCATGTCTAATACATATGTATGGGTTTATATTTGTTTGTGTGTTTTTCATAGTGGTTATACTAATTTACATTCCAACTAACACTGGTAAAAAGTGATTCCCTTTTACTACATTCAGGCCAACATCTATTGGCTTTCATCTTTTTAGGAATAGCCTTTCTTATTGGAGTATGGGAATATATTATCGTGATTTTAATTTGCATTCCCTGGATTATTAGTGATGTTGAATACTTTCTCTTACATTTTTTAACCGTTGTGTCACCTTTTCAAAAATGTCTGTTCATAGTGTTATCCCACTTCTTAAAGGATTATTTGTTCTTTTTCCTTGCTGACTTTTTTGAGTTCCTTGTAGATCCTGGATATCAGTCCTTTGTCAGACGTTTAGTTTGCAGATATTTTTCCCATTCTGTAGGTTGTCTATTTACTCTGTTGATTGTTTCCTTTTCTATGTAGAAGCTTTTTAGTTTAATTAAATATAATTTATTTATTTTTGTTATGTTTAATTTTTGCGTTTTAGTCATTAATTTTTGCCTACGCCAATATTGAGAAGAGTTTTCCTGAGTTTTATTCTAGAAATTCTATGGTGTTAGGTCTTACATTTAAGTCTTTAATCCAACTTGAATCAATTTTTAAATATGGGGAGAGAAAGGGGTTCAGTTTTACTCTTCTGTATGTGGCAATCCAATTTTCCCAGCACAATTTATTGAATACAGTGACATTCTCTGGGGAATGTTTTTGTGTGCTTTGTTGTAGATCAGTTGGTTATACCTATATACTCGAGTATAAGCCGAGTTTTTTCGGCCAAAAATTTTGGCCCTTTTTGGTTTTTTTGGCAAAAATTTGGGGCCCCAAAAAACTCGGCTTATACTTGAGTATATATGGTAAGTATTTGGTTTTGTTTCTGGGTTCTTTATTCTGTTCCATTGGTCTTAGTCTCTACTTACACCAGTAATGCTGTCTGTTCTGGTGAGTATTGCCTTGTAGGATAATTTGAATTGATTCTAGAGTTTTTCTTTTTATTTATTATTTCTTTGGCTATTTGGGCTCTTGTTTGATTCCCTATGAATTTGAGGATTTTTATTTTATAATTCAGTGAAAAATGACTTTGGTATTTCAATAGAGATTCATTGAGTTTGTAGTATAATGTGAGTAATGTGGTCATCTTAACAATTTTAGTTCTTCTTATCCATAAACATAGAATGTTTTTTCACTTTCTACTTTTTAATCTATGATTTCTTTCATAAGTATTTTATAGTTTTCCCTGGAGATATATTTTACTTCCTTAGTCAAGTATATTCTTAAGTATTTTATTTTTCATAATTATCATAAATGATATTGAGTTAGAATTTCTAATTTAGGTGAGATGATACCTCATTGTGGCTTGTATTTGTATTTATCTGCTGATTATTGATGTTGAAAAATTTTTATGTATCCATTGGCCATTTTTGATTCTTCTTTTGATAAATTCTATTCATGTCTTTTGTTAAATGGATTACTTGGAGGCATTTTTGCTGTTAAGTCCCTTATATCTTCTGGATATGAATCCTATTTCAAATGCATAGCTTGCAAACACTATGTCCCATTATGTAACTTGACTTTATTGACTGTTCCTTTGTTGTGCAGAAAGTTTTTAGTTTGATGTAATACCATTTGTCCATTTTTGATTTTATTGTTTGTGCCTTTGAGGTCTTATTCAAAAAATCCTTGCCAAGTCCAATTCCATGGTGCTTTTTCCCCATTTTTTTCTTCTAGTACTTTCATAGTTTCCATTATTGCATGTAATTCCTTAAGCCCATTTTTTCAGCTCCACTCACAGAGAAAAAAAAAAAATTCTTTCAAAATATTGGTGATCAGTGATAATGTACCAAGCCACCTGAGAGCTCTGATGAAAATGTATGAGGAGATTATGTTGTTTTCATGTTTGTTAACCCCACTGATCAGTTCATGGATCAAGGAGTAAATTTTACTTTCAATTCTTGCATATTTAAGAGATACATTTCACAAGGGTAGAGCTGCCATACTAGTGATTGCTCTAAATGGATTTTGAAAAAAGAAATTGCAAATATTTTGTGAAGGATTTAACATTCTAGATGACATTAAGAACATTTGTGATTTATGGGTCAATATCACAATATCAATATTAACAAACATTTGACAGCAGTTTAATTCCAGTATTTGTGGGTGACTTGGGGAAGTTTAGGCCTTCACTAGAATAAGCTACTGAAGTTGTACTGAACATAACAGGAGAACTAGAGTTTCAAGTGGAGCCTGGATGTGTTACTGTTTTGACACAATCACATGATAAGATTCAAATGGAGGAGCAAAAAAATTCATTTCTTGAGATGGAACTCACTCATGGTAAAGATGCTGTCAACACTGTTAAAATGGCAAAGGATTTAAGATATTACATAAACTTAGTTAATAAAGCAAGAGCAAGTTTTGAAAGGACTGACTGCAATTTTGAAAAGACTACTGAGGGCAAATTCTATAGGAAGAGTCAATCAATGTGGCAAACTTTATTTTTGTCTTTTTCAGCTTTGGAAATTGCTGCAGCCATCATAACCTTCAGTATCCACCACCCATAACAGTTAGCCTCCAGCAACATTGAGATATGATCCTCCACTAGCTAAATGACTACGAATCACTTAGCAGTGTAGCATTTTTAAATTAAGATAGGTACTTTTTTTTTTTTTTAGAGATAATGCACAATTAATACAGTATTATGTAAATAGAACTTTTATAAGCACTGGGAATCCAAAAATTCTATGACTTTTTTTTTTTATGATACTTGCTTTACTGTAGTGATAAGGAACTGGACTTGAAATATCTGTGGTATGCTTGTGGTTGTTTTAGTATCTTGTCATTTTTTTCAGAATGTCAAATACGTAAGAGCTGACTTTAGGTCACTTTGCCTTTATATGAATACTACTTGCCAATTAATACATTACTATGTCAAGAGTAAGATCTAAAGTTAACTTATATTTCCTTTGATGTCAGCATTAATAAGAAGTAAAAGGCAAGCTATCATAAGTGGATATTTGTACCTGTGGCTTTGATACCGGACATTCGTCTCAAGAGTTCTTGGTCTCAGTGAATCGAAGAATGAATCCATGGGACTACAGACCAGTGATAAGACAGGATTTTATTACAGAAAAGAAGAGAATACAAAACCACCAAAGCTCCTGGCAGAGAGAACCCAGGTCGGGAAACAAGCTAGCTCTCTCCCTCTCTCTGGGCTCTTTGTCCACTGGGTATATATATATAGTCACATGAGGTCATTTAACTGGAACTCAGTTGTTACATTTAGTGGGCATGGGTCCTCTAAAGTTATATTTAGCTGGAACTCCGTTAATAAATGGCTACAATCACTGTCATTTCCAGGCCTAGGAAACTTACATGAAATTGTTCAGGCCTAGGAAATTGACATGAAATTAACCAGGCCTAGGAAAGGTGGGGTTCCCTTTGCAGCCAGAGGTGCAAGAGGAGGGAGACTTTAAGTGCTGGCATCTCCCCAGCAGTTCTAGACCCTTGAGCCTCCTTTGGCCCCCCTGCCTGCCCACCAGCCGGCTGGTTGCTCTGCGGGCTGCAGCCACAGGCTGAGCTTCCTGGGGCACCACCTGTCCTGTATCAGCTTGGCTTATTTGAGACAGGGAATTCATGCCTAGAAGAAGCATGTAGCCATTGTGGGCATTTTCTAAATCATAGACTCATTTGATGTGGGAGCTAGGGTTCTTGACTAACAAATGCAAAATGGTGCTTGACATTCTTAAACACCTTCACGTGTCTTTTCTATCTATATTTCTATTATCCCAAATTTATATATTTACCTAAATGATCCTTACCATGTTAGGTTTCTATACTTGAACAGGCCTTCTCTTTTTCATCTTCATGGACTCCTATATATCATAAAAACCCAATATCTATAAAGGCTTCTCTTTATGTTTGCCAAAATGCTTTGTGGCATTTATATATTTAATATTAAGCAATTATTATATTCATCTAACTATATTACATGCATTTACTGAGGTGCTATTTTGTCCCTCAGGTGGTGAGCTTTTTGAACCTATTCATATGATTTAAGCATGAGAACTCACTATTTTTCTCTAAATTAATTTCATGTGATTTAATCTATCAGTAAGGTGGTTATAAGTAAGACCTAATTAATATAAAATATACAAATAATATTATATATGTGACCTAATTACTAATGGTATTACTACCATTATCATCTCCAGTACTTCATGCTGTCTCTAACACATAGTAAATTCTTATTAAATGTTTCTAATTTAATCAAATGTGGTGCTAAAAGTCTCAAATGCTGAGACATTTGATGACTTTTTTCTATTCTAGAAAAGTTATAGTAATGCTGGTATTAGACACTTCATTGCATTATTCCAGGTAGGACAGAAAAGTGTGAAATCAAATGCCAATAATTGCTTTCCTTTATCTATGAGCATTGTAATATGTTGTTTGTTAAAAGATTGTTACAATCAGCAGCAATTCTCATCTAAATGCCCACCTACAGTCTAGATCTTAAACAATGTTCATTTATATATTGGGTGGCTGGGGCTTTATAGTCTGTAGATGTACTTGTCTACACAGGTAATAGTTTTGATTGTATTAAATATTGGGTGATAGAAAAGAATACAAAATGCACAGTTAGGTGCTCTTAGTTTTTCTCCAGTGACTTCCTTTTCCTGTTCACGTGACTAGATAGTTTGCAACAAAGTTGCAACTTTATTATATCTTTCATATTAAATACATATCAGCATCATAGATACCCTGTGGAAAACAGTATTTCTTAAATATTTAAGGATGCTATTGAAAAAATATACAACATTCTGAAATTCCTAGGTGAAATTTCAACTTCAGAACAAATGTTCAGTATAAATGTTTATTTTTCAGAGCAAGTTTTCCTACGTCTTCCTCAGTAAGGCTTACTCTTGATACAGGACAGGTGGCGCGGTGGGCCCTAGGCAGCTCAGCCTAGCTGAGCTGGAGGACCTGCCGGTTCTGCCTTGGCCATTTTGGTATGGCAGCAGCCAGCAGAGGAAACGGTGGGCTGGAGGGTAGCAAGGGGGCGGGGGTGTCCTCCCACCACCACCAGAGGCTCCAATAGCCAAAGGAACCGAGCAACTGGTGGGAAGACCCTGGTGCTTCCGTGTCTCTTTCCCTTTACACGGAACCCCCATTTCCTATGCCTAGGTCAATTTTATGTAAGTTTCCTAGGCCTCAATTCCCTGAATGGACTAAGTCCATTCATTAATACATTCATTCACCTCGCCCCAGGGGAAGAGACCTTGTCCATTCATTTTCTGGCCAAGGAACTCGTGCCCCTATATATACAGCTAGATCGAGGGAGACAGAGAAAGCTTTTCTTCCCGGCTTGGGTTTTCTCCCCCGGAGTTTTAGTGTTTTTGTATTTTTTTCCATAAATAAATTCTGTCTTACCACTGATCTGTGGTCCGTGTATTTATTCTTCAATCACCGAGACCAAGAACCTGAAATTCTGGTATCACTCTTAATTTCATGTAATTTAATCTATCAGTAAAGTGGTTATAAGTAAGACCTAATTAATATAAAATATACAAATAATATTATATATGTGACCTAATTACTAATGGTATTACTACAAGAAGGTAGTTAATTCCCCATGGTCTATGCAATCAATAGTCTCTGACAATCTTGGCACTGAAAGCATTAGATAATCTGAGAGAGAAAAACAAAACAAAACAACAAAACAACAACAGCTGTTTCCATTATAAGGGGAGTTAGTTTGTTGACATATACGCTACCAAAAGATAAGCAGCTGCTTTTCACTTATACATGAGTTGTCATTTAAAAAAATAAAACAAAGTTGAATTACTAAGTACTTAATTTCTCATTCATTCCTTTTCCCCCAGACATCATTTATTGATAATTTGCTTCTACCTATAATGAATAAAGTGGCTAAATTTATTCTGTCACTTTAAACTACCAAAACTGAGAATAATGCATAAAAACTGTCTTTTTAGTACACTTGACATCATGCATGAAAGGGCAGTGAGTCTTTTTAGAGATGGGAAACAGCTTCCCCAGTTGACTACCTTGAGAGAGTTAAAGTTTCCAGCCCTAGTGCAGGGATGGGGAAGCCTGGCAGTGCCTAAGCAAAAGTCCAAGGAGATCAAGGTGGCTATATTCACACATTAGAGTAATAGAGAGGTAAGAGCTAAATAGGGAACTTGGGATATCTACAGAGTACTTAATGGAGTACTGATGGAGAGATTTATATGATTTATGTGAAAAGAGTACCTGTGGAAAGAATCAACTTCAAAGGTTTTAGAAGGAACGGTACTGGGGTTTCATACAAAGCAAGAATGAGTGAGTTCCTGTGCCTATATACACCAGCTAGACAAAAACAAGTAAATATATACACCATAATTTACAGAGAGCATTAACTAGACATGAAGAAGAATTTTGTATTTAAATGATAGGCAATAATTAGACCTTAACTAAATATTGTTTCAGTTTTATCTAATGTATCATAAATTAAGACTAAAAGGAAACAAACTGCTTTCAGTAACCTGTGTCCCCCTCCAAAAGAAGCACAAGAATATTTATAGAAATAAAATAAAATTTGAGGATCAAAAGGTGAAATTCATAACCCAATTGAATATTATTACCAGCCATGCAAACAGGCAGGATTATATGACTGAGGAGAAAAATTAACTTCAGAGGACCCACAACTTTCATGAAAGTGATGTTTGAATTAGGATATTAAAGGATATAAAAACTGTTATTGGAACTGTATTTCAGATATTCAAACAGTTAAATGGAGACATAAAAATAACTAAAATCAAACTTATAGAGATAAAAACTAGATTATGGGAGATGAAAAATAAGGTTATAGGAATAATGAAAGAGTAGATATTTTATATTAGTCAACTTTTAGGAATGATACCAAATGAAACACACAGAGGAAAAACAACTTTAGAAATGAAACAAACATCTCGAGAAATCTCCATACTGCTTTCCACAGAGGTAATACTATTATATTGATAATTTTCGGTTCCCCAGACAGCGTATAAGAGTTCCTTTCTCTCTGTATTCAGACTAGCATCTATTGTGTTATTTAAAAAAATCAATATATGAAATCAAAAACATTAGTACTCCCATAATATTTTGAAATAAGAAAAGAAAAATCAAATAAATAGTATGAGAAACTAAAACAAAGTAGCAAGCCTCAGTAATATAAAAAATTAGTACCTGGCCAGGTGCAGTGGCTCACAGCTGTAATCCCAGCACTCTGGGAGGCCAGCCTAAACCACAGAGAGACCCTGTCTCTAAAAATAGTCGGGTCTTGTGGCCTGCATCTGTAGTCCCAAACACTTGGGAGGCTGAGGCAAGAGAATCACTTGAGCCCAAGAGTTAGAGTTTGCTGTCATCCATCTACTGAGGATGACAAAGTGATACTCTGTTTAAAAAAAAAAAAAAAAAAAAAAAAAAAATTACTATTTTCACATTAGTCGGTATTCTCTGACTACAATAAAATTAACAGGAAAAGGTAAACATTTCTATGAATTTGAGTTAAAATATAGACAGCTAAAAAACTCATTCATCTAAAAAGTATTACCATATACATTGTAAAATATGCTTAGAAATAAAAACAACAAAATAATGTCTTTGATGCAGATAAGATGGTACCTACAATAAGTTTAATTTTTTTTTTTTTTTTTTTTTTGTAGAGACAGAGTCTCACTTTATGGCCCTCAGTAGAGTGCCATGGCATCACACAGCTCACAGCAATCTACAACTCCTAGCCTTAGGCTATTCTCTTGTCTCAGCCTCCAAAGTAGCTGGGACCACAGGCGCCTGCCACAACACCCGGCTATTTTTTGTTGCAGTTTGGCTGGGGCTGGGTTTGAACCCGCCACCCTCAGTATATAGGGCCGGTGCCCTACTGACTGAGCCTCAGGCACCACCCCATAAGTTTTAAATTTTATATTACAAAATAAAGTGAAGTAAAAATTTATTTTACCAATCTCTTTAAGAAGATAAAGCATAAAAGTATAAACCCAAGTGAACTGCAGGAAATAAGTAATAAAGAACAGAAACAAATAGCATAGAATACAAAGAGATACAATAGGATGAATTAAAGAGAAATCAAATTATTCCATCATCATTCAGTCATTCAACAAGTGTTTATTTAATGTCTATCTACAGCAGTCACAACTCTGAGAAAAAACAGGGCACACTCAAATTTGGATTCAATAGAGTTTTGTGCTTAACAATTTATAAAGATGTTGACAGAACTTAGAAAAAAAAATCCAACAAGGAATAGACCCTGGGTCTATAATAGAGGAGACTAAAGTATTAAGAGAAAATGGTGTCTCCTATAAAGGTGGAAAGTTCCTGTGATAAGACTAGGGATTTTAGTGGGGGAAGGCAGTCAACCAGTACTGGGAACTTGGCTCCCAGGAAGCCCTCCCTACCCTTTAACATCCTACAGTACAAAACATAGTTAATTTGTCAGGCTCCAACCTGTTTCTCAACATCTAGTTCATTATGCTGTACAATGTGGAAAAACTATATTTTATCCATTATATGCTTGACACGTCAGCCAAGACTTTATTTACAGAAAACAAGAAACGTACTTCTACATTTTAACTAGTTGAGGGCTACATTCAGTAGTGGACTTGAAAATTCTGACAAAAACTTTTTTAAAAAGTTCCATGCCAAAAAGAAAAAAGAAAGAAAGGGAAAAAAGCAGCATGAGAAAATGTTTATCATCATTTGTCAACTTGGAAATGTGGGCCTGATGTAGCCCTTTCCTGATAAGGTTCTTGATGGATGGGCACCCACCCTGAGAAATGATAGAAAAAACAAAGTGATTAATATCTAAGATCTACTGGACCTGAGATTGGGATAAATTGCTGAAAAATCTTGAAACTTTATTTATTTTACTTATGTATCTGTTTCTGATAGAACTATAGGCAATAAATTATCTATTCTCTTATGAAGCAAGATATATTGGTAATCACTCTCTGTTGTTTTGTTATCTATACTAGTGACACCATCTAGTGTGAAATATAAAGAAAACTTAGCAATAGGATTTATTTCATTATAGCTATGAACTTGGTGAAGTCCTCTCTCCTTGTTTCCATAAGTAGAAGTTGATTTCTGTCAACTAGTATGCTAAATGTAATATTAAAACCACTGCTGACACAGTAAATAACAGGCATTCATTGAGGCACCTGAGAACATAATTATTAAGTTCTGTCAAATTATTAACAATTTATCCAATGAATATTTATTATAAATCAATTCCATTATATAAAGTACTAGAATTCCAGAGGAATATAATGTACTTAACTATATTTTTTATTTTATTAATACCTGGTCTAGACAATGAAACTTCACTTGTACTTTTGTTGCTTCATTTAATATTTTTATTAAAATTACATTATTTTTAAATCATGGGATAAAATTGAAAGGATATACAAAGTAGATGATAAAATAAATACATAATGTCCATATTTTAAAAATAACGTACCATTATGAACAAAAACACATTTTCTGGATATAGTTTCCAGTTCATTTTCATATTTCTCCTAATTTGTAAGTTACTAATCATTGAAAATACAACTTATATGGAAGAATAATTACATATATATTTATATGAGGTATGGAATCTAGTTATACATGATTTTTTATAGATTAACTAGGCAAAAAGTCAAAGATTTATCAACTGTATGTAATATATTCATATGGATATATAGCTTTCTTCTAATTTGATACTCTTAATCCTTGAAATACTTAAGTCAAAAGTCATTACAATAATAAATTTGAAAGACACAGAAATACTTCCAGAAATCCTACTTAGCAGACGGTAGTAGCCTACTATTGGAAGATTTAGCTCTAAGGACAGTGTTAAAGAACAGAAAAAGACTAGAAAATAATAATTAATTGTATCATTTGCCATCAAAACCACTACTGTTTTTACCAGCTAATCCTTTATAGGACTCCTGTCTTACGAGTAGTTAGATTTCTCTATTAGAATCTACTTGTAACTCTGAATTCAACATTCTTTTGACACAAAGATACTTCTCTAAGGGAATAAAAAAATTATAAATAAATTAATTGATTAATAAGAGGCTATTTTAACTTTAGGGAAGAAAAAGGTCTTTGAAACTTACGAGAACATGATTGGTTAATTGATGCTGTTATGAACTTAAGCTCATTTTAAAAGCCCTTCTCAGGGGCTCATCTCACACACAAGGGACAGAGGGCATGAACTAATAAAAAAGCTATAGTGTTCTTTCTCTCCTGGCTTAGCCTTAGCATTTTGTGGAAGCTGCTTAAAGAATCAGGAATCAAAAGAAAGGCAACTTTGGAGCTTATTTTGTAGAAAAGGATATTTGTAGAAGCTTAGAATGGGATACACTGGTCTCGTATTAAGCCCCACAGCACAGGCATCACTAATTATTTATATCCCACTGTTCAGTGTAAAACAGGCTTGACTGCCCTTACAACAGCTGCAGTCACACCATGTGTGCAGCAGCGTGAACTTTACGTGTGAGCTCTCCTGAAGAGCTTTCGGGGGCACGGGGTACTACAAGCAGGTAGAATTCTTGTCAGAAGAGCCTTCTGAAGAGTCCTGGTGCATTGGTAGCAATTAATGCAGGTGGTATTTTAGACAAGGGAGCTAATGAGCTTTAATATGCATGCAGGTGAGGGAGTGCTGAATCAGTAGAGCCATTAATGAACCTATGACAGCCTAATTAGCTACAATTTAAAATCTATGGAATCTAATCAGAGAAGCTGAACACTGCTGCAAATCTGTGTATGAATGAGTCTTTCTAAATACTCCAATCTGTTGCTTAGTCACTGATTGATAGTAATTGCTTTTTTTCTTCTATTGTGTATAGGAAAATGCCCAATTTCACTCTGATAGGGGAGGACACAACATTGAAGGTAAATGCCTAAGATGTTTAGCTGTTTAAGTTTAATCAGCGGATGTTTAAAAAAAAATCAAAGTAAAATTAATTATCAACTCTGAATATAGATGATTTAAAATATACCACCAACTTCTTATATATTGGACTGGCAAAGATGATGTAGCTGTTAATCAACTACAAATAGCATATCTGAAAAGCAGGCAAAGACATGGAAACATGCAAATGCGTAAAATGCATTTATCAATCCACAATTTGTTTTCAAAGGGCTTATTTGTGTTAGTTATCAAAGATAACAGGGCCACATAGTTTTATTGATTATTTTAGGTAAAGAAATAGTTTGTGAGGTTAATGCCATCTGTTACACTTCCTGTTTTAAAGTGGCTGCACTATTTAATTTTGTTCAGAAAATGAGAACAATTTTATGAAGGTGTGAGGTGACACTATTTTGTAGTACCCATTTGGTAGTAACTGATATATAAAAGGTACAAGCAGTATTTCTACTCTGACATTTCACCCTTGTATAACACAATTCATCTGGGAACCTTAAAGAACTTTGTAGGCTCTGATTTATTGAGTCTTATAACACCACGGAAGACAGGTCAGTATGACAATCCTCCTTTTACAGTCAGCTCAACTGAGCTCCATTTGCTGAAGGTCACAAGTGAGTCAATGGAAGAACTATAAAAAGAGACTCGAGGAAGCCCAGAGAGCTACTGCCTTACTTTTCCCATTTGATAAATGATGCATCTCAAAATTTTGATGTTTCAGCTAAAAATCTATGCATCTAATTTTTGAATATAAACAGAAAAATCCTTGGGATGTAGACATTCTAATTGTGGGTTATTTTTAATGTCAAAATATGATGCATAGCTATGGTATTACCAGTTAAAACTACATGAAAAGAACTGCCACACTTCCTCACTGACCTTAACAGGAGTGATTGTAAAGTTTTGCTTCATGAGATTAGCCACCCGCTTAAGGTTGAAACCTAAATAAAAGATAAAGATACTTTCTTTAGTTAGAAACACCAAAAATAAAGAAAAAAAAAGAGAAAAGAGAGAGAACAAGGGCTGTGGGGAGAAAGACAGAGAGAGAAGGAAAACACAACATGCATATGCGTACACCCACCAAAAGAATTTCAGGAGATGCTGCCTAATAAATAGATGCTGCTGACAGAAAAGAAGTGTGTTGTTCTTTAAATGTTTTCTGGTGGAATGAGGAGTATTCTAGTATATAGATGACATAGTAAACTCAAAATAGAAAAAAGGAAACTCAAGGTAATATATCAAAATTATTTTATATTATATGCTATCATTTTTGCAAATCCTTGTTAGTGAAAAATATATACTGCAAGATTTTTTATAAAATCTGATACTTATGCAAAAATCACCTGATCCCTGGCCCAAAGGATTGTTTTCCCTTTCAAGTTTGATAATATTATGATAACATCATTTTGTGTCAATTGTTATGTATTAATGTAGGAATGAAGTAATCTTGAAAAAAAATCTAAACTCCTGCTCATGTGACAGTTTTAACAAAACTGTCTTTTGTCTTTGAAATAGTAGGGAATGATGCTATTATAACTTTGGAATATTGATAAATAAAACTCTTTTTTAACCCAGATTCATCTAATTCTTTAATAAATTACATTTTATCATTGCTTTTCATAAATGAATAACAATACATAAGTTCTAAATCCTGTTTTGCTTTCAATACATGGTGATATATCAGTTAATTGGAAAATGATTTATTATGTCCTTGGATTTATTTTTATTTTTATTACTTTATGCATAGTGTATGAAAATACTGTAGTAGCTATCTTGAATTCTCTATATTGTATTATTAAATGTGATCACATATATAATATTGCTCTTGGTCTGTCTAAATTTGTAGATAAAACTGCTGTATGCATTTCAGTGGTCTGGAGAGTTGGAATTGAGAGATTTCCTTTCAAACTCTCTAAATCAGCAGTTCTCAACCTTGTGGGTCATGACCCACAGGAACTGTATTAAAGGGCCATGGCATTAGGAAGTTTGAGAACCACTGCTCTAAATGTATATTTTTTATTTGTTTAATTTTCATCCCCCCCCCAAAAAAATACATCTATGTTTACATTATTTTATTAAAAAGTAACATTTGCTTTAATTATATTAGACTTCAATTTATAATAATAAATATCTGACAGAAATACACATTAATTTAATAAAGTATAGAACTTAAAAGTGAATTTATAGTCAACTGATTTCATCATTGATGTTTCTTCCTTTTGTTTTGAATAATATAACCCACATCTCACTATGTTCTCTTACATCTCACTAAGATCTCCTTAGCTGTATGCCCGTGGTATAGTTACTTAATCTCTTTATTATCAATATCATGATCTGTAGAAAATGTGTTATAGTATTACCTTATACATAAGTGTTGGAAGAATTAACATTAAGTACAATAAAACTTGTACACACGAAGAGTACAATGCTGTAAATACTTTTTGATGTTTTAAAAATTGTACTATGTTTTAGGACTTGTGGATCTTCAGTTAAAAAATGATGCTACTTCTCCTCAAGAAGATTTTACTATTTTTTGAATATAATAGACTATATGAATCAGATTATTTATATATATATTTATCCATGTCACCTTTGAGCCTGTGGATTCAAATCTTTAGCCATTGCATTAAATGTTCAGTTCAAAATATATTTGAACATTTGTACATTTAAGAGCAAATTAGGACTTGGTGGTATATTGCTCAATACTGAAAATACTTCATTTAGTGGCCTACATTCAAGGAATTTATATAACTTTGGAAACCATATTGATTTAAATATAAGTAATGAATTAGAATCATTCAAATCTTTTGATTCGAGTAAATGGTTATATTAAATATTTTCTGATGTAGATTAATCTACTTGAGTTAGAAGGTTAATAGGCTCAGATATGACTGAAGGAAAACATTGGCTATATTTGAATCTTAAATACTCTCACATTTTATTGAAAGCTATTTTATACTATGATTTTATTCTAATGAATTTTTAGGATATAAATATGAGTTGTTGTGTTTTATCAATCTGTACCACTTTAAATTTCTCAAGATCATATCTAGTATAATGTCTTCCATTTAATTAATCGTCCAATACATAAAGTCAATAGATGAATATATATGTTTGCTACAGAAATATTTATTGTTTATTTATTATATGCCAGGTACTGTTCTGGATAATGCGTGCAGGCAAAATATAGTAAAGGGTGTCTCAAAGCTCGCCCCAAAAGTGACCATACATAGAGAAAATGGAAAATTGTAGCTAAATGTACCTTCATTTACAAAATAAATATTCCTTACAAAATTTTACAAAGAGATGGCTCATATGTAGAAAATATTTCATAAAATCTTGTAATGAATATTTTGTAAATAAAATACATTTACCTACAATTTCCCATTTTCCCTCTGTGAGGTGACTCTCACATCTTTACCTCATAAAAGGGAGTAAATAAAGTTTCTTATATAACTGGAAAGTGAACTCTGCAAAGGAGGAGACAACTTGATGACCATTATGGAAATAATGACCTTGAGAGTCATATAAGATGATCAAAGATGTATATACCAAGTTTAGAAAAGAATTGTGATCAGAAAAAATTCATGTATAATAAATAGGTCATATTTAAAACCATGGTAATGTATGAAGTTGCATAGGAAGAAAAACTAGGATGAGAAGGAGATTGGTGTCTAGAAGGATAGGAAAAACTACATCATAAAAGATTTTGAGACAGAGTATTCAGAGATATAAAAAGAAAACCAAGAGATTGTGATCAACAAAATCTGGGGAAGAAGAATGCCAGGGAGAGGGTCAATAGTGCCAAGAGTTGCTAAGACACTAAAGGTAGGCCAGGTGTGCAATATTTCCATTGTATTTTGCTGAGAGCAGTAATTACCAAATCAAGAACAATGCCGGCGCTGTGATGGGAGTGTTTCAAGTAAGACTCCAGATAATAGAAGAAGTAAAAATGACCTTCTTTTTAAAAGATGAAAGAGCACAAATGATTTTTACTACCCTTTTTTCCTGTAAACTCACTAAAAACAACATAAAAGTAAACATGCTCATGAGCACATATAAACTTGCATTAAAAATAGGTCATAATGGACGAGGAATCCTCCTAGATATATACTTTGAAATATGGAACAAAATAAGGGAAGAAGCTGAAAATACATACTTTTTGGTGATTCAGCAAGAAATAAATTTCCTGGAAATAACTGCTGAAGTACTGGAAAGCCTATTCAAAGAGCTTTTGATTGGAAGAAGGACAAAATGTTATAGCCAGGTCACAGAAAACAAGAGATAATACCAAACAACTTGAAAGACAAAAGGAGAGTCACTGGTTCAAGAGACAGGACCAAACTGTCTAAATTGATGTGACTTTTCAAACATACTGCTTTTTAACAAATAGTTTTGCCTAGGCTAATGTGCATAAAATTATGCATATTTATTGCCAAGGAAATATATTAACGAAGATGTAACAAAAGGAATGCTACAGGAACAATAGCCAAAACAAATACAAAAAAAGATAGTTTTTCATGGTCACAAAGGAATGACAAACACTATGGATTTTAAATTATCTCAAAGAAGAGGAGAGACTAATTTAAAAAAGAGGGAGAGAGATTAGAAATAAATAAAAGGAGAGGATTAAAAACTGCCAGTGTGAATGAAAAAAAGTAGAGGAGAAATATAACATGTTCTTTGTACAGGGAATAATTTTCATATTGTTCATAATAAACACATGATATTTTATAAAACACCAGAAAGTTATTTTTATGAAAGAATAAGAGGCAAAGCAAGAAGATAGGATATAAGAACTATTTTGTGAGACTTCTCTGTGAAATGATAAAGTTATCAAAAAAATTGCAGTTGTCTATGTCAGTTCAGATTGTAACAAAATGCCAGAGGGTGGGTGGAAAAAAAAAAAAATCTCAGAAATTATTTTTCACAATTCTAGAGAACAGAACTCCAAGATCAGGGTGCCAGCATGATGGTTGGGTTTTTGGTGAGGGCCCTCTTCCTGGCTGGTTCTCATCTGTCCTTCCTTCACTTGTGTACAAAAGAGATGGCCTATTTCCCTCTCATTTCTTAAGGGCATCAATCCCATCATGAAGGACTCAGCCTCATGACCTAAACTAACTGTGATTATCTCCCCAAAACCCCATCTTCTTCTGGTACCATCCCATTGGAGTTAGGGTTTCAGAATGTGATTTTTGGGAGACACAAACATGCAGTCACCACAGTGAAGCCTCTGGGCAAAACCCACTGACCAGAGATGCCTGGACTCTTCTCTCCCCACTCTCATTACACTCAGCTGCATAGAAGCTGCTACTTGGCCACCTTCTTAGTTCGGTTCCATCCATAACAGTATTTTTTAATGAGGATAGGTTAAGCAGGCATATATTTGAATACTAACCAAGACGTAGAGGTTAAGGTATTTGGCTTATAATGAGTCCTTCAAAAATATTGCTTCAATTGCATTGACATTATTTGAAACAATTTGTTATTCCTATTATTATATGATACTTTGATTCAACAGAAATAGAAACAAAAATATTACCAGTCTTGGAAATCCTTAATTTAAAATCAAAATTAAAAATTCTAATTGAATACCATGTGTAACTAATAAATCTCACTGATATAATGCACTATACACTTTTTAACTTTTTTAATGCTTTTATTATACAATTCTTTGTTGCCGTTTTTCAAAAATTTGTCAAATCAAACAAAAGCACTCAAGAAACTGGGAAAATTCTAATTTTCCCTGTGAGAATTAAAATATTAATAAAAATCAAAATATTGCCTTATTGAAATAATTCATTAACAACTAGTTAAAAGCCAGGACAGTAAACACTAAAATAAGAAATAAAACATGAAATAAGAAATCAGAGTTAAGGTTGGTATTAATATTTAATGAAAGAAGGAAAGCAACAGAATCTATCAGTTGCTCTTGATTGAGGTTATTGCTTTATTATAATATGTATTTGTAACACTATAGACAGTGAATTTATAGAAATAAATTCAATAATTACAAATAAAATTATATAAATATATTTTGTATTAATCTTATGAGTATAATTTTGACAAAAGAGTCCATGGAGTACTATTAATTTGCTAGAAAGTTAAAATGTCTTGTTATTTGAATACTATGAAATAATGCATGTTTTATAATATGTGGATATTCACTGTATGCAATAGTGCTTTATGAAGAACTCAATAGAATAAATGAAAGAGAAAACAATGTAGATGTTTTTGTGGCACATTTTACCATCAAGTCAGAACCTGTCTAAATATGAATTAACAGAATCAGTATCAATTGTAATGACAAAACTAAAATCAAGATGAATAGACAAAATACATTTAATTTTTAAAAGAAATAATCTTACATGTAACAACATGTACCCTAATGTCCAATTTGAATATGATTTTAGACATATTCAATAATCAGACAGATTCTACATGGGAAATATTTCTGATGAAACAAAGATCAAGTTATAAAACAGAGCAATTAATCATGTTTTTTAAAGATTTGTTTAAAAATACATTTTCAATATTAAAAATTTATAGTACTCTTTCAATTTTAAATGATTTTGAAGAGATTGATTTTTGTATCATTGTTCCATTCTTTTAGTATTTTCTATTATAAAATATTTATATCAGATAAAGTTTAATTTTATATGATACTGAAATATATAATCTTATAACCTATTGGTATATAATAATAAGGAGTACACATATTTATTATACAAGTAACATCTGAAATGTTTAATATGTACCTAACAGAAATTTTTTTTAAAGTCATGTTTATTATTAAGGTCTCTCATAATTATTAAAAAACACATAAATAAACAATACATAGTATCTTCAAATAAAGAATCTTTGCTATCTCCTGTGGCAAAATATCTTTAATCAGAATGGGAATTTCTCATATGATTTCTGTTGTCTGTAGACAGTCATTCAACTCTTACAGGAAACATGCACCATCTTCCCTGCTAAATCTGTTTAAACTCTCATAGCTGCAAGTATCATAGTTACCTAGGCATTAACAATCTGAACTTGATCATTCTCATTTGCCTGTCCAGAAGAGTTCACTCTACCTATTTGTGTTCGCTAGGTTCTTTAAGGGATGAGGATAAAAATTAAAATCATCTAATGCAGGATACTTAAAAATACTTTTAATTTTATAGAGGACTTCATTCGAAGGATTCCATACATAACTCATTTCTCAAAATCTTCTCATGTTGTCAATCTTTAACATGTTTCTAATTATGACATGGAGTTTTTAACTAATGTTGAAAGCAAATCCTGGAAAAGAGAGGCAACTTCAGTGAGGTCAAATGGAAATTTACTAACTGTGCCAGGTGATCTAACTCTTGGTTCAGGTTGTTCTTTCACTACTTACTGCCTTACCTACTGCATTTCCCTAAAGGAAGATCATATGGTGATCAAAATGAGACAAGGACACAAATGTTGTTACAAATAAACAAGATTGCCCTCAGGGGTTCTCAAACTGCTGCTTGCGGGCCACTTGAGGCCATGTGATTTCATTTGTTCCCTTTTTTTTTTTTTTTTTTTTTTACTTCAAAATAATATATGTGCAGTGTGCATAGTAATTTTTTAATAGTTTTTTGTTTTTTTTTTAAACTATAGTCTGCCCCTCCAACAGTCTGAGGGACAGTGAAATGGCCCCCTGTTTAAAAGGACTCCTGCTAGATTATTTGGTGGAGGGCCATTCATAGTATTGACACATTAATTTTTCAGTTGGGAGATTTAAATCTGACAATATCTGAATTAGCTTGTAAATCAGGCCCATAAAAACAAATTGCCAAATTGAGAAATAATCATTTTTCTAGAATTACTGAGGTCAGAAACTATGGATACAAAAGAAATTTGATTAAAAGTATCCAACTTTTCAAAGACTCAGCTCCTTCATCTAACAAAAATGATACTAAAGACACACCAGACAGCCGCTGTATGGACTTTCATTCCTTTTTATATTTTTGCTGTGCTTGGATGTGGAGATATCCTGTGTGACTGAGCTGTCTCATACTGAAGAGTCAGCACTGCTGTTGCCATTGAAAGAGCTATATTGAGAACTTTATTATGCTCATCTGAAAAGCAAAATCAGTGAGTATGAACAACTTACAGGACAGCTGAAAGTAGTTAAATCATTTACTTGTAATACTTCCAAGATCTTAAAATGCTACAATATATAAAACACATTCAGTCACCACAGCACTTTTACTCCCAGACAAACCCCCTGGAATCTATGGGAACTTTTTACTCAATCCCTTTCTCCTAATTCTGTCCCAAAACAAAAGTAGTTATAAGTAGATGGTTTTCTACTTTTTGCTTTGAACTAGAGGTTTAAATTCATAGACTATTTCAGATCCAGAAAAACATACAGCATTTTAACAAGAAGTCTTCTTATAAGACACTTTTTTTATTAATAGAATCTTAAAAGCCTCATTTGACATCAAAGGTTTTGGGCTATGTGGTCAAGTCCTGGCTGAGTTACTTTTTATCAGTATGACTAGGAAATTTACTTCTTGTCACCTGTCTCCATTTCAAGGCTGACAATTTGGGGCAAAAAATTAAAAGTTTACCTCCTACAGTTGTATGGATATTAAGATAGTATCACCGATTTAGTTATAGCCCTCCATAGAGATCTGCCTGCCATGCATTTTCTCTCACCTGTTTAAGCACTTCAGCTCTATTCAGTAAAAGAAGGCTGTGATTAAATCATTGCTATACCTCTTACTACATACTCCAAGAGAAGTCTGTCACCAATCAAAACTTTTCTCCACCCAAATCAGTCATCATCTTCAAAACCCATGAGCCTTTGGATATCCATTAGTTAGACCCAGTTTTTAACTCTTCTATGTTCCTGCAAACCTTTCCGATGTGCCTTCTTGAGTGTACCATCTACCATTAAGGTTTTTGATAGTGTAATACTTGTCCCTTTCTACAATGTCATTTACAAATTATTTCTCCTTCCTTCTTCTATAGAAACCACCATTCCTCATATTCTTTATCCTTCCCATAATCTCTACTACACCGACTCTATTGCATTTTCGTTAGCCATAGCCCCTATTCTCATTGCACATTACCCTTCTACATTTCCAGGACTCATCACAATAAACACTTCCATACATCTAGTTTCAATTCCCTTGCCCTGCTCTCCCTCTCTTATACTCCCTGAGTTAATCTACTTGATGTCTGCAATGTGCAGCTGCAGTAAGCTAGACAAAAATGTGAAAAACACTGATTGGTCTCATTTTACAATAATTGCCCTCAATCTCAAAAGGGCACCTAATGGTGTCTCATATGCCTGCAAAATTTCCTGATTCATCCCCCCACAAATTTTCATTTCAGACGTTCTCCTCAATCATAAAAGATCTATCTGCCTCACTCATCTACATACCACTCACACAAGTACACTTGAGCATACACACAATTTCAGCCAATAAGTTGGTTTTCATTTTTCCTTGGAAAACAGATGGATTAGCATATAAACTCCTTCATCTTTACATTTCCAAATCTACCATCCTCTAAGTATCTTTATTTACATTATTTTTATTTCTTCCAAGTATTTTGGATAATTTTTTTCTACTCTTATCAAAACACCATTCTCCTTCTCATAGATGTTCTTCATTCTTACGATTAAACATTAACAACATTATAGGTTGATAACCTTAATTTATTCTTCACACCTGGTATAAACTGTGTGAGTAGCTTACTTGGAATTGGGTAATTTTGCTGCTAAAAGGTCTTGCCAGAGAATAATGTATATACATATAACAGCCTAGTGGAAGGAAGTCTCTTCTCAGCTCTCAAATAGGCCAGGGTGGCTTCATCTTAGGCATGTGGTAATACAGTGTTTTGCATTTAAACACTTGGTTTAATGCTGTGCTGTCCCCACTTTGAAATCATTAATAATTAATTAGCAAGGTCTTTGCATTTTTATTTTGTACTACTCTCCTCTCCTCAAACCCCAAGATAAGTAGCTAGTCCTTCTTCGTCACATTATATTTAACTCTGCCAAATAAATAACCTGATTTTCACTTGCCAAACTAATTCTTTTCCTATTTATCCTACTTCCAGTACTCCAAATAATATCTATCCAGCCACACAGATGGAAATTTAGAAGTCATCATTAATTCTTTTCTTTCTTCACCACTCAATATGTTAAAAAATTCTCTGTGTTCTTGTATCCACTTTGATTCTATTGTTCTATTTCTTCATTACCATAACAAACATAGAGAAATTAGATGAGTGGATATTGCAATAAGTTTTGACTTGATTCACCTTTCCTATAAAGCACTGCAGACTAGTTAAAAAGTATTCATGCAAAATGTGATCAAGCAATTTTACTCCCATTCCTACAAATTTTCTGGTGTTTTCTCAATGTATTTAAATAAAATATCGAACTTCTTCTCATTGCCCTGCAAGATTTGTCATTACCTATCTCTCTGACTTCATTAACTTCTATTCTTAATTTCTTGCATTATGCACCAGGCACAAAGACCTTATTTTGTGAACATAGCAAACTTGGTTTTGGCTCAAGGCATTTTTACTTGCTGATTTGTTATGTGAAATGTTCTGTCCCTGATATATGTATCATGACTGTCAGTACACTGTTCTTCGCGTCTCACTTATATTGATATAAATGGAAAGAGATATTCCCTGACAACACAGTCTAAATTCATATCTTCTCAACTACTATCTTAGCATAGCTATGTTTCCTTTAAAAATATTATTTCATTCCAAATTATCTTGCTTTCTTGTACTTAGTTGTTGTACAACTTTATAAGAATGTATAGTCCATGGGAGAAAAGACCATAACTATTCAATGTCTGTATGACTGAAATAATATGGCTGAATATTTTGGAATCAAGGCAAACATAGGTTTTGTTATATCTTAAATGTTCAACAAATGATATACATTATCATATTATTTCTAGAAGAGTTTCTTAGCTTTTAAAAGAATTTTGTTAGAATTAATGTTGAGAATATGAGCAGTATGAACTCTGAGATTGATATTTATTATTGGTGGGTCACAGGTATTCTTAATCTTTATATTAGGGCTGTATACTATAATTTTAGCATAGAAACAAATTTTTTTTTGATTGAAGACTTTGTATAGTAGAATATAATAATTTAAAGTAAAAATATTAATTGAAAATATTAATGGAAGATGCACTTTCATAATGGCAGATTAAAGATGTGCTACTCTATTGAAGTGACAAGATCACTGGAAAATAATGTGCAAGAACATTTTCAGAATTCTGAAATTAAGCAAGGGCTTACAAGTTTTTCTGGAGTGTTTATTCAAGGAATACAATTTAATCTTGAAAAGAACAGTAAAATTGTGGTGTTATAACTTGCTTTAATCCTACCACCCTCTCACCAGAAATACCTTGAAAACCAAGAGGTTTATAACAATACTTGTGAAAACAATAGGTTAGCATCTACTGGGGTGTGGGTAAGGGTAAGAAGGAAGCATAATGTGATTGAAGCTCCCTAAATGTGTAAAAGTCAGAGAACTTTAATTATTTGATCTATCTGGCTATATTTTAAATAATTCAAAACTTACTTTTCGGAAAACAGCAGTCTCCACAAGAAAATCATCAAAAAGAAAAAAAGTGTCAAGGGGCCAGGCTCAGTGGCTCATGCCTATAATCCTAGCACTGTGCGAGGCCAAATCCTAGCACTGTGCAAGGCCAAGGGGGATGGATTGCCTGAGCTCACAAGTTTGAGACCAGCCTGAGAAATAGCAAGATCTTATCTATAACATAGCTGGCTGTTGTGGCGGGTGCCAGTAGTTCCAGCTACTTGGGGTGCCGAGGCAAAAGAATCACTTAAACCCAAGGGTTTGGGGGTGCTGTGAGCTGTGATTTTACAGCACTCTACACAGGTGACAACTATCTCAAAAAAAAAAAAAACAAACAAAAGTCAAGGGATATTGTCTAAATTTGCAGCTACCTAGGAGTGGCAATTCCAATTGGGGCAAGAAAGAGGTTGACCAAAAGTCTTAAAAGAAAAAGTGTACAGAGATGTATATAGATGTCCATATTGGGCTCTTAAAATATTGGATGAAGACCACCAACATTATACAGTGATATGCACACAGCCAAGAAAAACTCAAGAGGCTTTACTATCTCAGCTCCGGCTGATCTAGCTTTAGGTACTATTCAAGTAAAAAATGAAGGCTTAGGCAGAATTGCAATCTGTTGGCATATTTGCTTTATTCCATAAGACTCACTCACAGAAACCTTGGACAAAAGCTCAGAGAATTATTAATTTAAAGGATTCAAGGAAACTTCTGTCCAATCACTAGCTAATTAATCAACCAAACTAAGACTTCAAGGGCTACATGTGAGAAATAACACAGGCTTTGCATAATTATTGTAGCAAAGTCCTTAAACAAACAGCAAACACAACACTCTGATTTCCAGGGTTTCCACATCAACATATTATTTCAAAGTATTCAGTCTACAGGACAAAAGAAAGACACACATAATTACAGGAAAGTATAAAATATATAATATTCACATAGGAAATAAAAAAGCAGTCAATTATGACTATCCTTAAGTAAGTCTACTCATTGGGCCTACTAGATAAAGACTTTAAATTCAGTATTATAAAAATGTTCAAAGAATGAAAAGAAATAGTTTTCAAACAATTAAACAAACATGTTGAGGTTACCATGGACTGGAAAGTGGTCATCAAGAGAGACGGTGCTGGAAAAATCACAAGACTTTACACCAAATTTATAGCATAAAGACTAGAATGCCTATAAGGGCAGACATTGCTTCATGTGCCATGAAGCAGCCTGAAAACAATGGAACAACCTGTCTTGCTTCTCAGAAGTCTTTTTATTTGGTACCATAACAGAGTACATGTGTAAGAATGCCTAGCAGTCAGTAGTTAGCAGTCAAAGTTACAAATGAGAGAGGAGAGCATATAGCCCCCAGGAAGGTTTGGTAAGGGTAAACAGGACATTGGGTAATGGTACATTTGAAGCTGAAAGATAATTGTGCATGAAAGAGATAGGGGTGAGAGCAATTCTTGTCTCTTCAGGCAGACATCTTAGCTTCACTTATCTAAACTATTAATTGATGTTTTCAGCCTACTTCTATTGCTGAATCTCCATGTAGGGATAGTTATGTAAACACTCCCCTGAGTGTGCACTGTACCCTGAGTTGGAAAGTCTGTGTGGAATTTAGCCTGCCTGCCTTGACACAAAAAATATAATTCCTCACAAAGTAGAAAATATGAATATTAATGGGACTGAACTTATTTTTAAAAAGAACCAAGTAGAAATTTTAGACTGAAAATTACAATAAAGGCAACAAAAATTTGCTATTGGAGCTAAGCAATAGATCTGAACTGGCAGATGATTCAGTAAATTTTACGTAAGTTAATTGATATTATACAATCTAAGGAACAGAAAGACAAAAAATTATCAGAGTTTCAGAGACATATGGGACTTCATCAAGTGTACAAATATATTCATGATGTTATCAGAGAAGAGAAAAGAGAAGGGGCAAAAAGACAATTTGAAGAAATAATGGGTGAAAATGTCACAAATTATATTTAAAATATTTATCTACATATCTAAGAAGTTCAAAGAAATCCAAGTATGGTAAATTCAAAGAGATTCAGACTCAGACACACTATAAACTGTCAAAAGTCAATGTCAAAGAGACAATATTGAAAGCAGCCCGAGAAAATTAATTATTCAAATATAAGGGAACTTCAATAAGATTAGTAACCAACTTCTCCTTAAAATCATGAATTCCAGAAGTAAATGGGGTGACATATTTAAAGTTCCAAAAGAAAATCTGCCAATATAGTCCCATAACTAGAAAAATTATCTTTAAAAAAGAACCAATAAATGTATTCCTAGGCAAACAAAAAAAATCCTATCTAGCAGAATTTCTTATAATATTATTAAAGGAAATATTTAAAGCTAAAATGAAGAATGCTAGACAACTAAAGAACCCAGAAATGAAGACACACATTTACAGCCAAGTGATCTTCAACAAAGCTGACAAAACTTACAGGACACCCTCTTCAATAAATGGAAATTGGATAGCAACAGGCAGAAAAATTAAACTGGACTCCTATCTCTTAACATATACAAAAATGAACTCAAAATTAATTAAAGACTCAGATGAAGGCCTGAAAGCATAAAAATACTTGAGGCCAACCTATAGCAAACTCTCCTGCATATTGGTTTAGGCAAAGAATTTATGATAGAAAGAATTTATGAATTAAAGCTTTAAAAGCACAAACAACAAAAATAAAAACAGAAAAAAATGGGACTTTACTAAACTAAAAACCTTCTTTAAAGAAAAGCTTCTTTAAAGAATGAAGAGACAACCTGGTAAATGAAAGAAAATATTTTCCACAATTCTTTTGATAGGGGACTCATATTAAGAATATATAATGCAGTCAAAAAACTCAACAGAAAAAAAAAAAAAAAACAATTCCATCAATAGTGGGCAATAGAGAGGGAGGTAGAGCAAGATGGAGGACTAGAAAAATGTTCCTGCTTGCCTGTCCCAATAAGGCAGGGGAAAGAGTAAGACCCAACCCTAGCTGGAGTGGGGAATCTACCTAGAATTGTCACTCTGGTGGCACAAGGCAGTGGTGGACAGCAGGAGAAACTGGAACATCAGGAGCTGTGGAGGACTTACACAGAAGGCAAGAGCAGAGGAGCACGAAGGGACCAAGAAGCTCCCCCACAGAAGTATGGGGACAAGAGGGAGCCATTCTGCAGTTTTTAGATTTCAGGGGAAGATGAACATTGAGTGTAAAGTTTGGACAAATGAGTAAATTCAAACGGTACAAATGAGTAAATTCAAACACATTGGGTTTGAATACCAGGTAGAGTGGATTTACCATGAGCTGCCAGTGTGGTATGGTCCAGTGAATAGGACTATCCCTAGGGGCCTAAAGCATGGCTGCCTCTGGTGGGCCTGCTGACCCAGGGCTTCCACTCTTGGGGATTGCTGAGTGGCTCCTGTACCCCATAGGAATTTTTATCAGGGAGCAGTGTGAGACAGGCCTCCTAAAGATTCTGTAGAGCTTTAAGATCCTAACCTGACAGGGAGTGAATGCTGAGGAAACAACAAGGCATTCACCAAGGGCAGCAAAGTCAGGATAAATGGATCCATTTTCCTTGAAAACTAGAGAGTAGTTTCTGGTGTGTGCTCTCTATTTCCTAAATCCACATTGCCACCTGGTGTTTGAGGAATAAATTGCTACATATGTAATAGGAATATATATATATATATATATATATATATATATATATATATTTTTTTTTTTTTTTTTTTTTTTCTATTATTGTTCCTCTGATTCACAAAATGTATATATATTTTTGGATTTTTCTTTGTTTTCTTTTCTTTGTTGTTGAGGAGGTTATTGTGTTTGGTTATGCAAGTTTTTTGTTTTGTTTCATTTTTGTTAATGTGTTTGATTTGTTGTGTAATTAATTTTTTACTTTATTGAAGAGCAAGGGCTCCTGGATTTTTGTTAGCTATTTCAACCCTCTCTCTATTTTACTTTATTCTCTCTCTATTTTACTTCTTTCTTTTTGCTCTGTCTCAATAGAGACTTTTCTACTTTTCTTATCATTCCCACATAAATTTATCACACAACAGCTAAGATATCCCCGTTCATTTTTCCTCTTCCCTTTTACTTCTCCATCTGAGATAACTGTTATTTTTAATTTTCCTTATAGATTCTTACTTTTTCTATTTTGTCTTGAGTGTTGGAGTGTCATGGCATTGGTCTGGCTGGGAGGTCATGGCAGTAGTCTGGCTCAAGGAGGTCAAGAGACCGTGGTGTAGGGAGTTGTTATCCTTTGGCCTTTGGAAAGGCAATATTGAAAAGTTCACACTGCTGAATTTTTCTTTTTCTTTTTTGGTATATTTTTTCTTGCTTGTGTTTATTTTTTCTTTTACCTTTCCCTTCCTATATTTATAAGATGGAGGGTTTTACTTTGCTCAGGCTGGTAAAAAGCTTCTGATTTTGAGGGACCCACACAGTCCAGTGACCCAAAATTCTTGAGTTGCATTTGTGGTCATAGCACCATGCTGAACAACACCATTTTTTTTCCATCACTGTCATTCTTTCTGTCCTCTTCTGCTCCTGTTTATCAATTCTTTTGTTTTATTCCCCTTCTTTTATTTCTTTTTCTTTCTTCTTTGTTTTCTTTTTCTTTCTCTGTCCTCACTCTTTACATTTCTCTCCCTTTTGGCCTTATATCAAGAGGCCACTTCAACATCTGAGCTCTGATATAAGGTAATTAAAGTGAAGAATCTGTAAGAAGGAAAAATTACAGCAAGGAGGTGAAGAAGAAGAAAAAACACATGTGGAAGAACAAACAGAAAAATTCTGGCAATGTGAAAAACCAAAACAGAACTAGTTCCACAAGGGATTATGAGGCAGCTACTTCAGAGGACTCCACCTAAAAGAATTAATGGAATGGACATAAAGGGGGATTTAAAATATGGATGATAAATGCAATAAAAAAAGGATGAGAAAATGGAAAAACAGAATCAAAAAATGAATAAATGGATAAAATACATGAAGAATATTGAAAGCATATGGTGGAGCTTTTTAAGAAGATGAAGGACTCAATCAGGGAATTTAAATGTGCACTAGAAAATATCAATAACAGATTAGTCATGGAGAATAATGAATCTCATAACTAAAGGATAAAGTTCATGAGCTAAAAAAAGGTAGTTAAAGAGGCAGAAAAAGAGAGAAAGCAGAACAATCACTCAGAAAATTATGGGACTTGAAAAAGCATTTAAATATATAAATTATAGGGACCCCAGAAGGGAAAGAAGAACAATTCAAAGGAATAGAACCCTTACTGAAGAATATCTTAAGTGGAAACATTCCAAGTTTCACTAAATATTGTGACACTTTTTCAGAGGGATGTTAAAACCTGGGTTGTCTCAACTCAAATAGAGCTTCTCTAATAGCCAAGGACTTTAACACACCTCCGAGATAACTGGACAGATCCTCTAAACAGAAACTGAACAAAGATACAAAGGACTTAAATGTAACCCTAGAGCAAATGGGAGTAATAGACATATACAGAACACAGCATCCCAAAGCTAAGGAATATACATTCTTCTCATCAGTCCTTCTTCATGGATCATACTTCAAAATAGATCATATCTTAGAATACAAATAGTATTCAACAAAAATTAAAGTAATGAAATGATACCTTATATCTTCTCAGATCACAAGGCAATAATGTGGAACTCAACTCCAACAAAAACTTTCATCTGCACACAGAGGCACGGACACTAAACAACCTATGATGAATGACAATTGGGTTAAGGAATAGATAAAAAAGGAAATAATTAATTTCCTGAACATAACAACAATGAAGATACAAACCACCAAAACCTGTGGGATGCTGCAAAACAGTCCTAAAAGGGAAATGTATCACATTAGATGCCTACATACAAAAAACAGAAAGAACACATCACTGTCATTGGGTGTCAAATGTCACTGGGTACCAAATGTTGGGGTCTCTCCCCAGGGTCAGGGTCCACTGACCTGTGGAAACTGGCAGTGACTGACTGAAAAAATATAGAGTTAGAAATGAGAGTAAAGAAAGAGACACAAGACATAAGAGTAGAATTAAAAGTGGGAGCTCAGGCATCCATTGCCCATTTGTGGGATTCCAGCAATGGCACAAAGTGTTTGCTGCACTCTGCTTTTATTGGTGTCTATTTGCCCAGAGGGTAAGATGAGGGAAGGAACAAAGACTTCTGCAGTTTTTCTGATTGAGCATATCATCTCCCATTGTTATTATTATTAACCTTAAGCCTAGTCTTGAGAAAACTGAAACCTGAGCCTTATATTTGGAAAGCCTCCTAATTAAGATCACACACATACAGATTTCTAAGAAGGTGTTAAACTCCGCTAGTTGCTTGTGGAGTAGGATGCCACTACTATTAATCTCCTCTGAGGAATTGGTGAGAGAGAGGAATTTTTTCCCCCATTATCACCACAGAGGATTTCCTCTGTGATAAGAGATATTAGCTCTTCTGCCCATATCTCAGGGGTCCAGCTACTCCCTTGATCTCTGCCCCAGGCAAATGAAAATCTGCAAAATGGGTGTCTGGTTTGCCTGTTTACCAGGCAGGAGACAACCCAGTATGTTTCTAGGTCCTGTGATAGCCTCTTCTATGACCATGTTTCCTTAGAGTGCTCACAGACCCAGCAGGGATGTTTGTAAGCTGTATCCACAACAGGCCAAAACTTCAGAAAAGGCAAGAATCTTGCTAGCAATGGCTAGATTAAATGTAAACTAGCTGAATTTTCTTTGTTCAACTCACTCAGCTTACTTTTTAATTTTTCTCTTTTTCTGAGAGTGCTTTCCTTTGCCAAGAATGGGGTGTTTGGTCCCCAATCTCTTTGCACATCACCAACTAATTAATCATCTTAAGGAAATAGAAAAAGAAGAACAATCTAATTCCAAACCAGGCAGAAGAAAAGTAATCTACAATTAAATTAGAGATTAATGAAATTGAAAATGAATTGAAATTGAAAAAGAGTTATTCAGGAAATTAATAAAACAAAAAGTTGGTTTCTTGAAAATATAAATAAAATTGACAAATCTTTGGCCAGATTAACTAGAAACACAAAAGAAAAATGTCTAATAACCTCAATCAGAAATGAGAATTAATAAATAACAACAGATATTACAGAGATACAAAAGATTTAAGACTTGTATTCTAAAAATGACAAAATATTAAATGAAAATAAATATTAAAGTAAAAAGAAAGGTATCTTACCATCATATATGAGAAGATTTATCATTGCTGAGATGCCAATACTATCCAATTTCATGTTGTCATTTCATCTAGTAGTCTTTTTCTTTCCTCCTGAATATATAAGCTGATTCTAAATTTTATATGGAAATGTAAGGGAATGAAAATAGTCAAATTAATATTAACAAAGAGCAAACTTGGACCATTTATATGTCCCAACTATAAAACTTACTACATAATAAATGATAGTGTGGTACAGAAATAAAATTTTTGGATTATTGTAATAGAATTGTAAATCTGCGAATTAAACCTTACATTTATAATAAATCGAATTTTTTAAAAAGTATCAATTTTAATGAGAAATGAATGTTATTTTCAACAAAATGATGCAAGAAAAACTGGATATCAAATAAGAAAAAATTAGATTGGTCCGCTATTTCAAAACATGTACAAAATTTGATTAAATTTTAGATAATAGATCTAAATGTAAGAGTTATAACCACAAAACTCTTGGAAGAAAACAGGTGAAGAAAATGAAAAGAGATTTTCCCTCAATAATTCCCTCAAGTAAATTATTAAACTCTTGTGAATTTTCTCCTGTACCCTCAGGATTATTTATGATTCTATTTTTCTTCTTTACATAGTCCCACATTTCTTGCAGGTTTTTTTCATTCCTCTTGTCTATCTGTTCTTTCTCTTTGACTGCATTTTCTAGCACAAAGGTATTGTTTTCAATTTCTGACATTCTTTTTTGTGCCTGATCAAGCCTATTCTTAAGGCTTTCCACTGTGCATTGTAATTCCTTAAATGAATTTTAATTTCCATCAGTTACTTTTAGTTTTCTATTAATACTTCAATATCTTTTGTCATTTTCTGCATTTTTTTTATGGCATCTTTGTGTTGGGTTTCCATTTTCTCTTGTATTTTATAAATTTGTTTGTTTGAAATTCTTCATTTGTCATTTTAATCTTTCATTTAGGTTAGTATCCTTTGGAAAAGAGGTTTGTTTTTTTTTTTTTAGGGGGTGTCCTTTCACTTTGATTTTTCATATTTCCTGAGCTTTTCTGTTGGTTTCTTCTCATCCGGCCTCCTATTGAGAGTAAAGAGTGTTGGGGCTGGTTTATGGGATTATTTCTGAGATCCCAGAGATCAGTCATGGACTGGGTTAGGGAGAAGAGTACTAGTCCTGAATAGCCTATGAGTTACTCTGGCAGGTTTAATGAATTTCTTGGCTTGCTTCTGATTTGCCTTTTTTACTTCTTCCTGACAGAGTATATTGAGTTAGGTCCACCTGCTTATTCTTGGTGATGGCAAATGGCACTTGTAAATGTGAACTGTTTGCCTGAGTTGAAAGACACTCTGAAATGCTACATTGTTTGTACTCTGAGTTATTGATTGATGTTTTTGTGAGTGAGTCAGCTGCTTAGTTGTTCTTTGTGTTTGTGGTAAACTCTGATCCCCCAGGTGGAGTACTTAAGTGAACCAAGCTTTAGGAGGAAATCTGAAGAGGGGTTCTTAATCTCTACCACCACTGAAATGGTGAGGAAGGCAAGAAATTTCATGGCTAGATTGTGTGAACCTCACCGTCATTGTGTGGCACTTTTGGGAAGGAACAAGCTGCAATGCTGTTTCTGAGTCTAGACTAGTTTTAGCCACTCAGGAGAAGCACTGAATGTCCCAGGTGGTGGGTGGGACCTAAAGTCCAATAATGTTCTTAATCTCTGCAGTGGTCAAGGCATATTGAAGAGTTCAGCCTCACAGGACTAGGTTGCATGCGCTTATCCTTAGGCTCCACAGAAGCTGACCAGTTAGCTGTTGAGGCAGGAGTCAATAGTCTGTTTCCAGGAAAGAGAGAGCCAACCTCTGCCAGGAAGAGGGTGGAAGAGGTCCTATCCATACAGAATGTCTATGGAATCAGATCCATCTGAAATTCCAGATTATTAGCCTTCAGTAGGCCTCACTTTTCTCCCCACTCTCTGCTTCCCATTCTTCTTCCAGTGACTAATGGTAAATTGGATCCCAGGCCAGCCAAGCTTTCTCTTAACTGTGCTCTGGGTTAGTATGTTTTCCACCTAGGAACCCAGACTGAACTGAGAGTTCAGTCCTCCTGTTGGAGATGGGATTCCCTGTGAGCACATCACAGCTCAGAACCACACTACACTGTCCCCACAAATCTTACCACATGGGCTCCCTCACTTCCATAGAGCAAGTAGGTCAATACCAGATCATGTCAGAGAGAGATAAACCCATCCATACTCACCCACAGGGTGCCTGAGCAGGTTCAATTCCCACTGCTTCAGAAAGTGCCCTACTCTGATGGAGACACTGGGCTTGTAGCACTAGGTCACACAAGGAGCAGGGAGATCACAGTCTGAGCATACTTCAGTCTACTGCAGGACCCCAAGAAGATAGGCCTGAGTCCTATAGTCTGGTGGAAACCTTGGTGTTGTGGTTCAATTGTCTTTATCAGAGACCATGGGCAGAGAAGGGGAGAAGCAGAAAAGAGTCTCTAAGGTAGGGAGTTAGCAGATTGATCAGGAGGGCATCTGACCTCAATGTGCTTTTGCAATTCCCCTGGAGTCCACTGAACCTTGTGCATTCTGCAGACTGGGCCAGACTTGGGTAATATCTCTGTTGAAATAAGCAGCATGAAGCCTGAGAAGTTAGAGCTCCTGGGAGATTCATCATAAATAGGAAGTCACCATGACACATAATCATTAGGCTGGTCAAAGTAAACATGAAAGAGGCATACTTGTGAGCAGTAAAGTGAGAGGTAACTTACAAAGGAATACTAATCACACTAACTGCAGGCTTTACAACTGAAACTCAGCAAGCCAGAAGGTAGTGGGGACCCACCCTCAGCCTTCTAAAACTGAATAAGGACCAACTTAGAATCTTGTATCCTATGGAAACTAAGTTCCTTATATAAGGGAGAAATAAAGATTTCTTCTGAAAAGCAATTGCTAAGGGAATTTGTGAAGACTAGACCTACCTTGAAAGAAGTAATCAGACCTGCATTATACATTTATTATCACAATAGACACCCACTAGTTCAGCATAAAATCATTCAAATCTAAAGTTCAGAACCCAGATACCATAATGGTTCAAAAGTTAAAACAAAATAATAAGTATTACCCATCAGAACAAACAGAAACCACCACACATATCAACACTTTCAATATGTGAATGGTTTGAACTCCCCACCCAAGAGACATTAACTAGGTTAACAGATAAAAAAATACAAGCCAATACAAGCCACGTATCTGCTGGCTCCAAGGAGGACTCACGTAGACCCACTATCAAAGGATAGAAACAATATTCCATGCAAATGGATATCAAAAGAAAGTTATTGTAGTCAGTCTCCTAACAGATAACATTGATTTCAAATCAACAAAAGTAAAGAAAGAAAAAGATAGTCACTATGTAATGGTGAAGGGAATGGTTCAACAAGAAGACTTAACAATCCTAGATATTTATGTGTATTAATACAAATCTGTAGTGTCAAGATTTCTAATCCAAATTCTACTTGATTTAAACAAAATGATAAACAGCAGGACCATAATTACTGGGGACATCACTACCCCAATGACAGGACAGAATAGATCCTTCAAACAGAAAACAAGAAAAGGAATTTTGGGAAGATGGCCAACTGGTAAAAAACCTTGGCAGAGAATCCTGAGCAGAGGAAGAAAAACTGAACAGAATTGGACTCAATGAAGCCAAAGATGGGGAGTTGAGCCAAGAAAGAAGTTTGACAAGCTGTAACTCCAAGGAAGAACATTCAAGAAAATAAATTACAGGTACAAAGTCTATTGACTAGAGGATGGGAGACCCCTCCCACAAGCAAGAGGCTTGCCACAGGATATCTGCAAACAAGCAGGGAACAAAAAGATCTTTCATTTTACCTCGCGGGAGAGAGCTGCTAAACTCCAGGTCTCTTTCTCTAGGGTGTTCCCATTTATGAACCTAGACACCACCCCACCAGGCATAAAATTGAACAGATATTTTCCCCCACAAGCCCAAACTCCCAGTCCACCCTTTCTGCCTTGCATGGCGGTCTGAAGTTTTGCCCCCTGCAGAGCATAAAGTGTTTGGTCTTGTCCTGAGCAATCTGGGCATAGTGTGGACCGCCAGCCATCAAGATGGAATCTGTGACTAATGGGGAAGAAAGAGGGTGTAGGAAGAAAGGGACACTTGGTGGGAGGAGAGGCAGTCCCCTGGCCAGTGGTAGTGTTGACTCTTGCTTCAGGCTGTGTCTGGTGGAAAAGGGTGAAGAACCCTTGGATCTGACTGCACCCACAGCAGAAGAGTAGTTGCCCTGTGTGGACTGAGTTTGGCAGACAGGGCTGATCCCCAGCCTCTGCTGGGCCTGCGAGCAGAGGCTTGACTGCGACCAGAGAGCAAGGGCGTAATCCCCTGATTCCATAAGAACCCTTGAGTAGTGGCTTACTGGGTGTGAACCAAGCCCTGAGGGCTAGGGCATGGTCCACTGCTTACAGCGAGGCTGATGAGCAGAGGCTTACCAGGTGAGGACTGAGACCTGCGGGCAGAGTGTGGTGCCCTGACTCTAACAGCAACTGTGAACACAGGCTTGCCAGGTGGTGGACTGAGACTGACAGGTGAGAGCATGGTCCTCTGACAACAACTGGTCTGGTAAGCAGAGGCTAGGTGTGTGTGGACTGAGCCCGGAGGGAGAGCCTGGTGCCCTGACTCCAACAGAGCCTGCAAACAGAGGCTTGCCAGGCAGTGGACTGAGAGTGGCAGGCAAGGATGTGGTTCCTGACTCCAACTGGTCTGGCAAGCAGAGGCTAGCTGTGTGTGGACTGAGATTGGTGGGCAGGGGCATTGCCCCTGGACCCAGCTGAGCCTATGAGCAGAGAAGGACAATAGTGTGGACTGAGTCTGGTGGGTGGGAGTGTGTGTCCCTGCCTGTAACTGTGCTGTTGGAGACCCTTGAATCCCTCTCTGTTGGGCAGGGTTTGCATTGCCTGAGACAATTTGGTTGGAACCTGTGTCTGGGATTGTCCACTGAGGAACATTCTGAGGTTGACCTTCAAAGTTCTGTAGCTGAAAATAACTGAAGGGTGGGGACTGGGCTCTGCAGCTATTTGTATCTCTTCACAGTCCAGATTTAAATTTAATACTGTGGTTTCTTAGGATAGGGTAGAGGTTGGCTGATATCAAAACAGAGCTAGCTTGTGCTGTCTCACCAAGTAGGTCCTCAGAGTCTCTGGCCAGAACTCTGAAAGGGGCCTTTGTAAGGAGCTATCTCTACTACCTGGGAACCCAAATCAATCTCACCCTCCCAGTTCTAATAATCAAACAGTGGAAAATAAACATGGTGCAGACCCAACAGAAGAACTCTGGCAACATGAATAACCAGAGTAGATCAACAACCCCACCCCCCACCCCAAGCAATGACAAAGGAGATACAACTGAAGATGCCATGCATAGACAAATGTCAGCAATGTCAGAAATTGAAATTCAGAATATGGATTGCAAATAAGATGAATAGAATGGAAGAAAAGATAGAAACTGAATTCCAAAGAGTAGTTCTAAAGTTGTCTCAAGAAATTAATGAATTCAAAGCCCAAGTCACCAAAGATATGGACATAATGAGAAAAGAGATAGCAGAGCTCAAGGAAATGAAAAAGAGATGCTAGAATTCCTTAGCAATAGAGTTGATCAGGAAGAAAGGATCTCTGAAACTGAAGACAAAGCCTTTGAACATTCCCAAACACTCAAAGAGGCAGACAAAGTGAGAGCAAAAACTGATCATTCCCTGAGAGAGTTATGGTATCACTCCAAAAGATCAAACATTCATCTTATAGGAATTCCCAAAGGAGAAGAGGATGATCCTAAAGGTATAGAGGCTCTCCTCCCAGAGATTTTGGAGGAGAATTTCCCAAGCATTGCAGGAGGTATAGAACTTTAGATTGCAGACAGTTTCAGAACCCCAGCAAGACTCAATCCAAATAAAGCATCTCCTAGACACATTGTGATTGACTTTGCCAAAGTTAAGACAAAGGAGAAAATTCTGCAATCAGCGAGATGTAAGAAAAGCATCACCTACAAAGGGAGAAATATCGGAATAACTGCAGATTTCTCAGCCAAAATGTTTCAAGCCAGAAGAAGATGGTCATTGACCTTTACTCTCCTAAAACAAAACAACTTCCAGCCCAGGATCCTCTATCCAGCTAAACTGTGTTTCATTTGTAATAGATAAATCAAATACTTTAATGACATAGACATGTTGAAGAAATTTGCAATCACTAAAGCAGCTCTCCATGATATTGTCAGACCCATCCTCCACAATAACCAGCACAATGCTCTACCTCCAAAGAAACTCACCCAGAAGTTTTTGTACAAAACCCAATTTCCACAGTGTTGAAAGGATTATAAATGTCCACTGGACATCGAAAATCATGACACCCAAATCACAACCAGGTTTATCAATCTCTCAATTAATGTGAATTGTTTAAATTGTCCTCTAAAGAGGTACAGGTTGGCTGACTGTATACATAAAGTCATAACGAATATCTGCTGTATGTAAGAATCTCACCTTAACATATAGGATAAAAATAGACTCAGGGTGAAGGGATGGACTTTATACCACAGGCAAATGAAAACCAGAAAAAAGCAGGGGTTGCAATTTTAGTAGCAGATGCAGTTGGCTTTAAACTAACAAAGATAAATAAAGATAAGGAAGGTCACTACATATTGATCAAGGGAAACACCTAATATAAAGAGATTTTGATAATTAACATTTATGCACCCTACCAGAATGCTTCTCAATTCATAAAGCTGACCCTAATGGATATGCACAACTTGATATCTTCCTACACTATGATAGTTGGAGATTTTATGACCACTTTGACAGTTTTGGATAGATCCTCCAAGAAGAAACTAAACAAAGAAATAGTAGACTTACACCTGACCCTAGAACAAGTGGACTTACAGATCTCTACAGAACATTTCACCCTAACAAAACTGAATATACATTCTTCTCATCAGCCTAAGGGTTATCCACGAAAATAGATCATATCCTAGAACACAAGTCTAACCTCAGCAAATCTAAAAGTATAAAAATTATTTCTTGTACCTTCTTGGATCACCATGGAATAAAAGCTGAACTTAACAGCAACAGGAATGTTCATACACAAATAAAGTCTTGGAAGCTAAATAATCTTAGGCTGAATGATAGCTGGGTCAAAGATGAGATTAAGAAGGAAATCACCGAATTTTGGAACAAAATGATAATGAAGACACAAATTATCAAAAACCTGTGGGATACTGCAAAGGCAATCCTAAGAGGGAAATTTATAGCATTGGAAGCCTTTATCAGAAAACAGAAAGAGACAAAGCTAACAACTTAATGGACCATCTCAAGCAACTGGAAAAGGAAGAACATTCTAACCCCAAACCCAACAGAAGAAAAGAAATAACCAAAATTAGGACAGAATTAAATGAAATTCAGAAGATCAATGAAACAAAAAGTTGATTTTTTGAAGAGAATAACAAAATTGATAAACCTTTGGTCAACCTAACCAGAAATAGAAAAGTAAAATCTCTAATATTATCTATCAGCAATGATAAAGGAAAAATAACAATAGGCACTTTAGAAATTCAAAAAATTCTCAATGATTACTACAAAAATCTCTATTCCCAGAAATATGAATATCTGAAGGGAATGGAACAATACCTAGAAGCATGCCACCATCCTAGACTCAGCCAGAAAGAATTAGAAATCTTGAATAGACCTAAATAAACCACTGAAATAGCATCAACAATTCGAAATCTTCGTAAAAGGAAAAGTCCAAGACCAGATGGTTTCAGATCCGAATTCTATGAAACCTTTCAAGAGGAACTATTACCTATATTATACAACCTTTTCCAAAGCATAGAGAAGAAGAAATACTTTCCAACACATTCTATGAAGTAAATATCATCCTGATCCTCAAACCAGGAAAGGATCCAACAAAGAAAGAAAATTATAGACCAATATCATTAATGAATATATATTGATGCAAAAATATTCAATAACATCTTGCCAAACAGATTTCAATAACACATCAAAAAATTATACACCACAATCAAGTTGGTTTTATTACAGGTTTGCAGGGTTGGTTAAATGTATGCAAATCTATACATATAATGCATCACATCAATAAAATAAAAGCAAAGACCATCTGATTCTCTCAATTGACACAATAAAAGCCTTTGAAAATATACAGCATCCTTTCATGATCAGAATTCTTAAGAAAATAGGCATAAAAGAGACATTTTTTAAACTGATAGAGGCCATTTACAGCAAACTCACAGCCAATTTCATATTGAATGGTATAAAATTGAAAACACTTCCACTCAGATCAGGAATGAGGAAAGGATGCCCACTGTCTCCATTGCTATTCAACATAGTAATGGAAGTCTTAGCCATCACAATCAGGCAAGAGAATGTGACCAAGGGTATCCAAATAGGGTCAGAGGAGATCAAACTCTCACTCTTCACTTTTGATATGATCCTATATCATATCAATTCTCAGGGACTCAACTTCAAAACTCTTAGAAGTGATCAAGGAATACAGCAGCATCTCTGGATACAAAATCAATGCTTACAAATCAGTAATTTTTATGAACGCCAACAATAGTCAAGCTGAAGAAACAATCAAGGACTCTATTCCTTTTACAATAGTGTCAAAAAAGATGAAATAGCTGGGAATGTACCTAACAAAGGACATAAAAGATTTCTATAAGGAGAACTATGAAACTCTGAGAAGGGAAAGAGCTGAAGATGTTAATAAATGGAAAAACATATCATGCGCATGGCTGGGAAGAATCAACATTGTTAAAATGTCATTACTATGTGACCCGTGCCTGCCCAGACCTCCTTTCGAGCAGCGCCATGACCCACACCCTCCTGTACTTCCATACACCCACCCTGGCCAGGGACTCGCAGGCGGCTGAGCAGCACCGTCCCAAACCTCGACACTCCCGCCCTGGCCAGGCACTCACTGGCAGCTGCGCAACACCATAACCCATGCCCTGCACCTGCTGGGCCTCCGCACACATGACCAGGACCTCCAGGAGCTGTGCTACCCTGCATCCTCCCTCTTGTACCCTACCTGCCTTCACACTGGCCCGCTTGTCTGACCAGGGAATCTGGTATCCACAAGCCCTTCAGAGCCCTCCCTACCTCTGCATGGAGTCCTTCTCCTGGCCAGAGACTGCTGGAGTGTTGGGCTCTCTGTGCCAAAATCACTGGGTGGCGGGCACTCCCAGAACAATGTTCATTACCCCCCACCCTATTGCTGGATCTGGGTGTGTCACACTCCAGGGAGCTCTTCCTACAACCAGAACTCCCTAGCTGGGGAAGCCCAGAGGAGCTACACAGGGTCACTCCCTACAAAGATCCAGCAACAAGAGAGTTATCCTGTTGGGGTCTAATCATGGAGAGACACCTCCTCAACTCTGAGGATGGCCAGAGGCAACAGTGAAAAACAATCATGACGCAAAATCAACGAAAAAACTCTGGCAATATGAATAATCAGAGTAGATCAACTCCCCCAAGGAACAATAAGGCAGACACAGCACAATATCCTATGCACAAACAAATAGTTGAGATGTCAGAAATCGAATTCAGAATTTGGATAGAAAATAAGATCGAATTAGAATTCCAAGCAGTAACCCCAAAAATGTCTCAAGAACTCAATGAATTCAAATACCAAATGACCAAAGATTTTTACACATTGAGACAAGAAGTTGCAGCCCTCAAAAATCTGAGAAACAGTCAAATCCCTTAGTAACAGAATGGAGCAAGCAGAAGGAAGGATTTTTGACATTGAAGACAAAGCTTTCAAACACTTCCAAACTCACAAAGAGGAAGAGAAATGGAGGACAAAAACAGATCACTCTCTCAGAGAGTTCTGGGATAATTCGAAGAAAACCAATATTTGTTGTATAGGGATCCACAAAAGCGACGAAGTGGCTTCACAAGGCACGGAGTCTCTTCTTCATGAGATTATCAAACAGAATTTTACAGATATGCCAAGATATTCTGAAATTCAGATAGCAGACAGTTTCAGAATTCCAGCACGACTCAACCTGAATAAGACATCCCCCAGACACATCATAATCAATTTCACGAAAGTTAATGTGACGGAGAAAATTATGAAAGCAGCCAGATGAAAGAAAACCATAAGCTACAAGGGAAAGAATATTAGAATAACTGCAGATCATTATCCTTAATTATCAGAGAAATGCAAATCAAAACTACTTTGAGATATCACCTAACCCCAGTAAGAGTAGCCCATATAACAAAATACCAAAACCAGAGATGTGGATGTGGAGAAAAGGGCACATTTCTACACTGCTGGTGGGAATGCACATGAATATGTTCCTTTTGGAAGGACGATAGGAAAATACTTAGAGATCTAAAAAAAAAGACCTGCCATTTGATCCTATAATTCCTTTACTAGGTATATACCCAGAAGACAAAAAATCACAGTATCACAAAGACATCTGTACCAGAAAGTTTATTGCAGCCCAATTCGTAATTGCTAAGTCATGGAAGAAGACCAAGTGCCCATTGATCCACGAATGGACTAGCAAATTGTGGTACATGTATGCCATGGAATATTATGAAGCCTTAAAGAAAGATGGAGACTTTACCTCTTTCATGTTTACATGGATGGAGCCTGAACATATTCTTCTTATCAAAGTATCTCGAGAATGAAAGAAAATGTATCCAATGTACTCAGCCCTACTGTGAAGCTAATTTATAGCTTTCATCTGAAGGCTATAGCCCAACTATAGCACAAGACTATGGGAAAAGGGACAAAGGAGGGAAAGGGAGGCGACAGGTTGAGGTGGAGGGAGGGTAATTGGTAGGGCCACACCTAAAGTGCATCTTAGAATGGGTACAGGTGAAACTTACTAAATGCAGAATACAAATTTCCACATACAATAACTACAAAAATACGATGAGAGCTATGTTGAACAGTTTGATGAGAATATTTCAGATTGTATATGAAACCAGCACATTGTACCCCTTGATTGCACTAATGTACACAGCTATGATTTAACAATTTCAACAAAATCCTAACAAACAGAATCCAGAAACACATCAAACAAATTATACATCATGACCAAGTTGATTTTATCCCAGGTTCTCAAGGCTGGTTCAATATACGTAAATCCATAAGTATAATTCAGCTCATAAACAAATTAAAAAACAAAGACCATATGATTTTCTCAATTGATGCAGAAAAAGTTTTTTATAATATCCAGCATTCCTTCATGATCACAACACTTAAGAAAATTGGTGTAGAAGGGACATTTCTTAAACAGAGAGAGGCCTTCTACAGCAAACCCACAGCCAATATTGTATTGAATGGAGTTAAATAGAAATCATTTCCACTCAGATCAGGAACCAGACAAGGCTGTTTATTGTCTACACTGCTCTTTAACATTGTAATGGAAGTTTTAGCCATCACAATTAGGGAAGAAAAGGAGATCAATGGTATCCATGCAGGGTCAGAATAGATCAAACTTTCGCTCTTTGCAGATGATATGATTGTATATCTGGAAAACACCAAGAATTCTACTACAAAACTCTTAGAAGTGATCAAGGAATACAGCAGCATTTCAGGTTACAAAATCAACATTCATAAATTGGTATCCTTTATACATACCAATGATAGTCAAGCTGAAAAAACAGTTAAGGACTTTTCTTTTGGCACAGTAGTGCCAAAGAAGATGAAAGAAGATGAAATATTTGGGAGTTTATCTGATAAGAGACGTGAAAGATCTCTATAAAGAGAACTATGAAACTCTAAGAAAGAAAAGGCTGAAAATGTTAACAAATGGAAAGACATACCATGCTCATGGCTGGGAAGAATCAACATTGTTAAAATGTCCATACTACCTAAAGCAATATACAATTTTAATGCAATCCCTATTAAAACTCCACTGTCATACTTTAAAGATCTTGAAAAAGGAATACTTCTGTTTTATGTGGAATCAGAAAATGGAATCAGAAAAAAAAACTCAAATAGCCAAGACATTACTCAGAAATAAAAACAAAGCAGGAGGAATCACGCTACCAGACCTCAGACTATACTACAAATTGATAGTGATCAAAATAGCATGGTACTGGCACAAAAACAGAGAAGTAAATGTCTGGAACAGATAGAGAACCAAGAGATGAATCCAGCTACTTACCATTATTAGCTCTTTGACAAGCCAATTAAAAACATTCCGTGGGGAAAAAATTCCCTATTTAACAAATGGTGCTGGGTGAACTGGGTGGCAACCTGTAGAAGATTGAAACTAGACCCACACCTTTCACCATTAACTAAGATAGACTCTCACTGGATTAAAGATTTAAACTTAAAACATGAAACTATAAAAATACTAGAAGAGAGTGCAGAGAAAACCCTTGAAGGAATAGGTCTGGGTAAGTATTTTATGAAGAGGACACCCCAGGCAACTGAAGCTACTTCAAAAATACACTACTGGGACCTGATCAAACTAAAAAGCTTCTGCACAGCCAAGAACACAGTAAGTAAAGCAAGCAGACAGACCTCAGAATGGGAGAAGATATTTGCAGGTTATGTCTCCGACAAAGGTTTAATAACCAGAATCCACAGAGAACTCAAACGTATAAGCAAGAAAAGAACAAGTGATCCCATGACAGGATAGGCAAGGGAAGAGAAACTTCTCTGAAAGAGACATTCACACAGCCTACAGACATATGAAAAAAATGCTTATCATCTTTAATAATCAGAGAAATGCAAATCAAAACTCCTTTGAGATATCATCTAACGCCAGTAAGATTAGCACATATCACAAAATCCCAAGACCAGAGATGTTGGCATGGATGTGGAGAAAAGGGAACACTTCTACACTGCTGGTGGGAATGCAAATTAATACATTTTTTGTGGAAAGATGTTTGGAGAACACTTAGAGACCTAAAAATAGATCTGCCATTCAATCCTATAATTCCTCTACTAGATATATACCCAGAAGACCAAAAATTACATCATAACAAAGATATTTATACCAGAATGTTTATTGCAGCCCAATTCATAATTGCTAAGTCATGAAAAAAGCCCAAGTGCCCATCAATCCACGAATGGATTAATACATTGTATATGTACACCATGGAATATTATGCAGCCTTAAAGAAAGATGGAGACTTTACCTCTTTCATGTTTACACAGATGGAACTGGAACATATTCTTCTTAGTAAAGTATCTCAAGAGTGAAAGAAAAAGTATCCAATGTACTCAGCCCTACTGTGAAATTAATTTATGACTTTCACATGAAATGTATAATCCAGTTATAACCTATGAATAGGGGGAAGGGGGCGAAGGAGGAGTGGGGCTGGAGGATGGGAGGAGGGAGGGTGATAGGTGGGATTACACCTGCGTTGCATCTTACAAGGGTACATGTGAAACTTAGTAGATGTAGAATATAAATATCTTAACAGAATAACTAAGAAAATGCCAGGAAGACTATGTTAGCCAGCGTGATGAAAATGTGTTAAATGGTCTATAAAACCAGTGTATAGTTCCCCATGATTGCATTAATGTACACAGCTATGATTTAATAATAATTTTTTTTTTAATTTAAAAAACAAAGTCCATGCTA
>CAUYPK010011384.1:0-24892 GCA_963574355.1 Loris lydekkerianus | reverse complement strand
TGGAGAAGCACAAATAGCATTTGTTGCATGAATGAATGAATGGATGAATGAATGAATGAAGAAGCTGAGGATGAAACCCGGCTCCTCAGCCTGCACACAAGCTCCTCTGTGATCTGGCCCCAGCCTTGCTCTGCAGCCTCCAGTCCACACCCAAGGGCACACCTCTCACTCGCACATACGCCCCACCACCAAGCCCCCCAGTCTCCCCGTGCCCACCCCACCCCCTCCCCAGGAGGTCCTTCCACCACGTTTCTCTCTCAGGTCAGGTTTCCCAGGAACAGACTCTGAGAGATTCCCGTGCAGGAAGTATACTGATAAGTGGAATAGGAAGAAGCTCCCGTGAAGAAGTGAGAAAAAAGACAAAGGGAGAACAAGCCAGCGAGCAGGAGTGGGCAGGGGAGAGCAGCGCTGAGATGCGGTTGCAGGGGAGGCCTTGGCAGGTCCCCCAGGGACTCTGCGTATGGGATGGCTTTATTATATCAAGGATCTTAATTTGACTTATTTCTGTTAATATGACTTATTTCTGTTCAGTCATATCTCCTGATTCTTAAAGACACACCCATTTATTGCTCCATATGTGGTCACAGATGTCTTGCAGAGTCTATATGTACATTTGTCTTTATTTATATCTCTACTTGCTTATGTTGAAGCCAAGTGGGTTCCTAGGAACATAAAGGGTATAGCTCAAGCATAGAGCCTTTTACCGTTAAATGGCTAAGCCCAGCCAGACGAGGGCAGAAAGGAAGATCTGACAGGTGTCTGGAATGGGGAAGGGAAGGACAACCAGGAGAGGGAAGCAGTTGGTTGAATGGGTCAGTGGACAAGGACGACAATAATCTTCCTAGTTATTGTTATGTCTGACCTGCTCGTGGCTGTTACTTATCTCCCCCAAGTAGAGAACTGATTGAGCTGGAGTCTGGAAGGCAAGTGGGACACTACTGTAGACTTCCCAGAGGGCTGCCACGTTCATCTTCTGTTGCTGTGTAACCAAGTACCACACATTTAGCAGCTTAAAATAACACCCACTTGTTCCCTCACAGTTCCCTAGGTCAAAAGGCTGGCTGGGTGGGCTCAGCTGGGTTTTCAGCATGGGGTCTCACAAGACTGAAATCAAGGTGTCAGTCAGGCTGGGCTCATTCCAGCAGAACTCAGTTGCTGTGGTTGTAGGACTGAAGTCCCCATTGTTTTCTCAAGGACTCCTCTCCCCTTCTCAAGTCCATGCACTGTGGGCCCCTCCATCTCAAAGTCAGCAAGAACCTTCCTCACCTCAAATCCCTCGCACATTAGAATCCCTGTGACTTCTTTCCTGTTACAAGCCCAGGAAAACTTGCTTTTACAAGGCTCCGTGGTGAGGTCAGGCCCATCAGATTGTCTCCGTAAGGTCCTGGATTAGTAACCTTAACTGAATCTGCAGAATTCCTTTTCCCAACTAACATAACCTAATCACAGGAGTAACCCCAGGGGGAGAAGCCCACGGAGGCCATCTAAGAACACAGCCACTCAACAGCTGCCCAGGGTGTGGTTCCACCTGACCTTGATAGGATGCCTGGGAATCTAAGGCCCAGAGACCAGAAAGCTGTGGCTATAGGGATATAGGGAGTGACACAACAGGGAAGGGGTAGATTCTCCAAGAGCCAAACAGGGCTCAGAATCAGACGACTGAGCTGAGAATTAAACCCCTTTACTCTGTGAGCGTCTTTGTTGAGCAGCTGCTTCTCTTGGCCCAGTTAGTCACAAGAGTTCTTGCCCTTGAGGAATTCACAGGCCCATGACATTGTAAGGAATCTCCTAGACTGGAAACGCTGTCCTGACTCAAGTTTACCTTGAGAAATCTACTTTCCTGCAGAATAATAATTGTGTGTGTTTTGCAGATAAGCCTAAGTGTATGCTCAGCTCTCAGGGTGTAAGGCAAGACCTCCAGAGCCACAGTGGTAGTTCTGAAAGGGGCCCCTCAGGCCACGGTGGCTCCAGCAGAAAGCAACAAAGGCAAGGACGGGGGGCGTTCCAGGAAAAGTGTCTTCGCAGAGGCAGAGGGGCTCCGGGGGCCAGCTTGCTTGGATCAACTATAAACCACCACAGAAGGGTCAGAATATTGTTTCAAAATATCTCCAGCAATGAGAATTCCTCAGTCTCCATTATAGTCGAAGTTCTTTATTTTACCTTTTCCCGAAAGTAAATTCCTTTCCCTTTCTTCATTCCTTTGTGGAAATAAAACGCAAGTCCTTCACACTCGGCTGACAGTAACATGTCACATGGGGCTTACTTCTGAGCTTTCAAATGAGTAATGTTCGGAACTTTCCTTATTACTCAATAACACCTGGCCCTGAGGAAAAAAAAGGGAAAGTCAGATAAAAACAGACATGTGGGAAAGCCATCTTCAGGAAAGTGTGGGAGCAAAGATGCTAGGCCTGAGCACTTTCCTCTACCTTTACGACAGGCTGCCACATACAGTTTCACAGGTTACTAACTGCACACGGGCTCAGCCTATCCTCCATTTTTTTTGTTTGCTTTTTTTGAGACAGAGTCTCAGTCTGTTGCCCAGGCTAGAGTGCCTTGGCATCAACCTAGCTTTACAGCAACCTCAAACTCCTGAGTTCAAGTGATCCTCCTGCCTCATCCTCCTGAGTAGCTGGGACTATAGGCGCTTGCCATGACACCAACTGGTTTTTCATAGAGACGAGGTCTCACTCTTGCTCAGGTTGGTCTCTAAATCCTGACCTCAAGCAATCCTCCTACCTTGGCTTCCTGGAGTGCTAGGACTATAGGCATGAACCACCACACCCTGCCATGTCCTCCATTTTTTAAGTCAAGACATAAAGTTAAGACAAAAGTGTATCTTGTCGTAATGTGAACAAGGAACTTTGTGAACTTGTGAGGCCATGCTCCACGCAGCCTGCTCTCTCCTTATCTTGAATCTACAAGCCATATGAGATGGTGAAAAACTAAGGAAGGAGCAATGACAGAAGGGAAGCCAAAGAAAGGATTTGGGGGATCATCAATAGGGAAGGTGGGGAATGGGGTGAACATCTCACCTCCTGATTAGGAATATAGGGGAAATCATTTGCCTTATTCAGCAACCATGAGACTAGGAAATAAGCATTCTCTTTAAAATAATACTTCATGTACAGTTAACTTTGTGAAAAGATAATTAAATGTGATTAAACTTATAAGACTGAATGATCTTAACTCCTTTTTTTTTTTTGAGACAGAGCCTCAAGCTATCACCCTGAGTAGAGTGCTGTGGCATCACAGCTCACAGCAACCTCCAACTCCTGGGCTCAAGTGATTTTCCTGCCTCAGCCTCCCAAGTAGCTGGGACGACAGGCGCCTGCCACAACACCCTGCTGTTTTTTGGTTGCAGCCGTCATTGCTGTTTGGCCGACCCGGGCTGGATACAACCCCCCAGCTCAGGTGTATGTGGTTGGCGCCTTAGCCCTTGAGCCACAGGCGCTGAGCCCTTCATTCCTTTAATTTTGCATATTGTTTTTGTTGTTGTTGCTGTTGTTCGGCTGGTTGATTAGTTTGGGGTTTTTTGCCTTGTGTGCCTTTATATATTCAACAAATACTTCTTAGTACCAGAGACGTTCATAGCACTCTGTTAGTCCTTGCACATAGTTCTTCTCCTACCCTGGTTTTAATCTTTAGTGTGCATAAAAATCACCCCGGGGCAGCACGTACAAATGCAAATTGCTAAGCAAATTCCCTCCAGATAGCTTCAGGGTCTGAGCTATATTTTGATGAAACACCCTGGCAATTCTGATGGTTCAAAGACCACACTTGGAGATAGGAAGCATATAACTCATAGTTCCCATCCTCAGGGAATTTAACTGAGCCCTGGATGTACGCTGAGATAACTACATTATCGAACAGTGATGCTAAAAAGCCAAATAGTAGTAGAGAAGATAAAAGAATAGGTGAGATATTAGGTGGGAAGAAGAGCACTCCTCAGTAGGGTTCTCAGAAGATTTCAGAAAAGGGGTTGTGTTTTAAGTGAATGAGAGAAAGGAACGTTTGTCCTCCTCTTACTGGATTGTTTTTAAGAATCTGTCGCAAGAGACTGCACGTGTACATGTGAAAAGACACATTTGAAATATAGGCACTTAGTTATGTATAATTTCAGCTTGATTTAAGTGTCTATACTGTTGAAAAACTATATAGCCTCCAAATGGCATCCGATTATTAAATTCAGATGCCCGAGTGTTTCCCTGACAGCGTGTTTTTTTTTTGTTTTTTTTTTTTTTTTGCTCTGTATATTTTCCTTCAGAAGCGGCAGGCCTCTAGACTTCTCAAACTGCACTACAAATCAGTGGAATAGAGGATGTGGTCACGAAGTTAGACATGAAAACGCCCTATAAACCTTGTGTAATATGGAGCTTGGTTTGTTCGTATAATCCATACTTGGCACTCATTCTTTTCCAATGGATCATTAAGTGTTTTTCCTGGAGAGTCTGGGATACTTGTGTTTTGTGATTCTTCTTTCTCACTCAAGCAAGTTTGAATATTAGAATACAATTTCAGCAAATATTTCATGTTTAGTAAAATCAGAAGAACTTAAAGAGAACGCTCTCTTTTGCCAGTACTCACGATATCTACAAAATGAGAAAGGCAGAGATTTTCAGCATACTGCCTGACTCTATTTAGAGTAAAAATCACTGGTGTGTTTTTGTTTTGTTTTTTTTTAATTAATAAATGTTGTGCGGCTTCCAGTAGACACTGTATCTAAGGTTTAATTTTTATAATTGCATGAGTAGAAGAAACTATTAGTGAAAATATAGTTACTTATTCTATGTACATGTACTCTGTAAGTTTCTATCATGATCATCAATTTATTACTATACCCTTATATACACGTCCCAATACAATTTTAAGCCTTCTAAGCTGCATCTAATGTTAAATCATGTGCGCATGCGAGCTTGAACAGAATGACTTTGTTTCTGTAATGTGACCGTACAGATATTTGCGGTTATTTTAATCAAATTAGCATTTACGTCTAACAAGTTGACCTTGACTGTTGTGTAGCCATTTCCAGTCTATTACGTATATATATTCCACGTATCATTCACAACTTTCCCAGCCTGGTTTCAGATGGTTGCTTGTTGAAGAATTCAATCCATTCTCCTCCCCTTGCCACTGTAAATGCTCTTCCCTTAGGCCAGTGGCTGTCCCACTAGGACACTGCCCTCCTTCCCGTTCAGTGCCCGCACTCTTGCCTGCGTTTCTATCGCGCCCTTCCCAGAACCTGGCAGACAGCTGAACACCTGCCGACTGCTCTGTAATGACCCACAAACCTTTGTGCACGGTCCTATTTCCCAGGTGATTTGCTTGTGGATTTTGTATGTGGACACATACGCAGGTGATCCTGGTATACACTCTTTCCTGCTGAGGCACATGCAGAGATAGGACACATTCTCTAATTACTCCAACACTCAGGTGGATCTGAATTCATATCTTTCAGGCAACATGTGGCCAAAAATTCTAAATATTTATCCTCTGGAGTAATAATAGTTCCGTTAGCAGATATTCTTCCAGTTTAAAGAAAAAATATATATACTGATGAAATATGAATATGCTGTTAAATTTTTCATCTGCATTAATAATTACCATTTTCCAGATATTAAGTTTCTGTTTTTTATATTGTGTTTTCGAGGACAAAGTGTGGTGAAGACACTATATTCATTTCCTTCTTCAATAGTTCCTGTGATAACTGTATTAATTCTAAACTTGATATGCCATAAGCGAGATTGCTTTTCCCTCTCACACATCTGTTTTGCTTTAGGCAAGGGAACTTTCTCATGCTAGCCCACTTTCAGTGGATATAGGCTCTCTGCTTTCTGTTGAACCTCTGCAACTAACTCACAGATGCAAATGTTTAAAGAGCCGGGACGTTGACGCGGTTATTTCTTCATCTGAAACAAATGTCCCCAGTCACTACTTGTGTCCTTTTCTTCTCCAAAAAAGATCTTATTGTGTCATAAATCCAGTGTGTGTAATCCTTACACCCTTGTCTCATGACTCTCGGAACTGAATTAATGAACTCTTTAGCGGCCCCCTCTGATGAATTTCACCATCCTACTAGTTTATTGTTAGTCTGATTGTGGCCTCTTGATGGAATGTAGGTTCTTACTGAGGGAATGAGGGAAGCAGTTTCACTGCCCAGCACAGAAACTCATTAACCAAAACAAAGCTCCCTCTCCCCAAAACAGTTCTGGTCTACCCATGTGTGGCCTTATCTCATCAACAACGTACCTGTTGTTTCACTCCGCTAGGAAATGTGGGCAAGGCAGGGATATTACATTGCTGCTGACCCCAAAAACCATTCAGTCTAATTGGAAAGATTAAACCTAAATAGTAATAGGATGGCACTGGGGATCAGCGTCAAAAGCATGCTTTTGTGCTGCTTTGTGGCTTCTCCTCAGAGCAGGAGTCTTCGGCTAATCCCACCCACAGTGCTGGGCTTTTTCTCAAAATTTTAAATTGAACCCAACACTTTAGAATCTTAATTTTTTATTTATTTAAATTTTTTCTTTTCTTTTTTTTTTTTTTTTTGAGACAGAGTCTCACTATGTCTCCCTCAATAGAGTGCTATGGTGTCAAAGCTCACAGCAACCTCAAACTCTTGGGCTTAAGCGATACTCTTGCCTCAGCCTCTCAAGTAGCTGGGACTACAAGCACCTGCCACAGCAGCTGGCTATTTTTTGTTGTTGTTGTTGTTGTTGTTGTTGTCATTGTTGCTTAGCAGGCCCAGGCCGGGTTTGAACCCACCAGCCCCAGTGTATGTGGCTGGCACCCTAACCACTGAGTACAGGTGCCGAGCCTAGAATCTGAATTTTCCATTTTTTAGGTAGGAAAATTCCTACCTTTTTTTGTGCTGCTAATTTGTTATACCAGGTAAAGCCTTCTGTGTAGTAAACAGTTTATGTTAACAGTACTTTGTCAAAGAATCAAGGCCTTGAAGGGCTGGGGAGACATCCAACCACAATCATTTTCTGGTTCAACTGAACACAGGACTCTGGTTGAAAGTTCCTGAAACTCCCAAAGCACAGAAAGGCGGATTACAGATCCTAGTTAAGATGTTTAACTAACATAGTCCCTGGCGGTACTTACAGTTTGTAAAAGGAAGATCTTGTATTTTCTCAAAGTGTATCCTAAATAAAAACTAAGAAGTCATCCACTGCTAATTAAAGTTTGGTGGTTGAAGGTACAGATTGTTGATGTCTGGAATTAAAACTGTGTAGTGTGTCCCTCAGAAATTGAGCTCTCATGGAGAAAAAATAGATGAAATCTACCCCCTGCCAAACTAACTGTCAGCAGAAATCTGGTCTGCTTTCTGAAATGGAATGCAGGTTTCCAAATTCTCTAGACAATCTCTTTCCAAAGCAAATGAGAAACAAATAACTCACAGGCAGCAACTTCATTTTCCACTTAAAGCCAAAAGAGTTCTCTCTGTGCCATTTCTACCTGTGTGTTTACAAGTTGGTTCTCCCTGGAGCTCTCGTACCTGTGGTACTAGGAATTAGTGGTACCAAAGAGCTGGTTTGGGGCATAAATTTAAATCACTCCCATCCTTATTTCCCCTCCTGCCCTGATGCCCTGAACAACAGGCTGTCTGTGTCTGTCCACCCAGAAAGATCGGACTGTCTGACTCCGAGCACTTGAAGAAGAGACATTTGACTCTCCGCTTTGGCAGGGAGGAGCGAGGAGGGCAGTGAGGCGTGCGGGTGCTGGAAGTGTGAGCCGTGAGTGAAGACGCGGAGAGCAGGGTGTGCTGGCCGTGCTCTGTGGAGCAGCCTCTTTCCTCTGGGACAGCATGTGAGTCCCTGTCTCCTGGATTCAGGGGTCTGCTGGGCTGCTTACCACACTGTGCTACCTGACCAAAGGTTATGGAGGGGGCCTGAGATGGGTCCTGCTTCCACAGACCTTCTGCCAACATCAGCTGCCATCAGGACCCCAGCTGCCATCAGGACCCCAGGACTCCTGGGCACTGAGGGGCCTGTAATCTGAGAAGTGTGTCAACAGGCTGGGGTCAGGCCCCGGCCTGCTGTGTGGAGAGGTCTGACAGGCAGGTTATCAGGACACAGTTATCTTAGCAGGAGTGTGGGATGAAGAGCACTGGCAGCAAATGTGACCACATGCCTCAGACCAGACATCTGTAGAATGGCTCCTGCCTGATGTTGGGCCTGGCCCTGGACTCTGGCGGGCCTCAGCCTGACCATAGGATGTGTTACCCAGCTCTAGCTGAAGGCTAGAGGGGCTGCCAACTCAGGGGGCTGAGCCAGGCCTGACAGCCCCTGCCCTCCTCTCCTCCCCAAACACGCTCCAGGGTGACCTGCCTCCCTGTCGTCCCTTACGCTTTCCCACTCCTCCACGGGGCTGGCCCTTGGTGTAGACACAGAAGAGAGACACCATGATATGCCCTGAAAGGCCTGTCACCAGAACACCTCCCCCGCTGGAGGGAGGTAGGCCTGAAATCCCCTCCAGGAGAGTTGCTGCCCTCTTAGAATCCCTCAGTGAGTCCCCAGTACCTGTTCCAGAAGAAAGCTGGACTCTAGTCCCCTCTGCAGAGGCCCCACACAGGCGGGGCCCAGCCGAGAGGGCGAGTTCCATTCCCTGACCACTCCCCCACAGGTTCTCTGTCCCTTCTCCTGTTCCCCCAATACACTCCGTCCTTCCCCCCACCCCCCGTCCCTGTTGCCTTGACCATCCTATCTTGCCTGTTTCTGCCTGGCAAAATCAGGCTCACCCTTTGACATCCAGTTCAAACATAAGCTCCCTTGGCAAGGCCTTCCCAGCCACCACCCCACCTCCCCTGGCAGCAGCAAGCACTAACAGCCACTCCCGCGGTGCCCACAGCCCGTTGTGACAGGGCTGTGCATGCACATTCTTTGCAGGATTGTGAGCATTTCAAAGACCGGGTCCTGGATGTCTGTCCCTTCATCTTTGTACCATTCCCAGCACAGCGCCTGGAACCTAGAGTCGTGTACGTGTGTCTGCTTTGCAAATCTATTATCGGAGATAGGAGCCTTTAGTGTTAGCTCTGGCTAGTTGAGAAAGTCGAAAGCAGGGCACATGGAGTAGCTCATGCATGATGCCTTCTGTGTGCTGCCTCACCCAGCCCACGTCCAGCAGGAGAGTCAGCCAGGCCACCCAAGGGACCATCCTGGCTCCCTCTAGCATTGCTGCAAACAGGGAGGGGGCACCACAAAAAGGAGGCGGGAGCACCCAGCTGTCCTGAGCTGAGAGTGAAATATGTCCCTTGTGACCTTAAAAGTATTTGGCCTTCCAAAGTCCCCTGTGGCTGCAGAAATCAGGGAAATGCTTTAATGGGAGTGCTCTCTGTGCCTGGAGGTGTAAATGCAGCTTGAAATGAATTTCACTCCACCCAGGACAGAATGTGCCCGTCGGGCATGCTGGGATGCCCAGGGCCAGCTGTGAGCTCCGGGCCACGGTCCTCCCAGCCATCCCAGGTCACGCAGGCCTCCTTGGAAGAGCATCTTCAAAACCATGTGGAGTCAGACCATTTGACCACTACATGGATGTGTGAAACTACTGTAGAATTATTATTAATGTTCTAGAAAATATGACTCATCTTTGTACATTAAATCACTATTATGTGATAATATTGTGATGAGGGTGCCTTTTTTTTCTCTTTTTAAGAATGTTTGTCTCTTAGGGATATATACCAAAATATTAACAGAAGAAATGTTGCAATGGCTGCCATTTGCTTTGCAATAATATGGGGAGAGGGCCTGAGAAGGAAAGGTAAGGAAGATTGGCCACAAGCCGATGGCTGGTGGCACATGCGTGGTTTTTATGCTGTTCGGACTACTTTTGTGTATGTTTGACATTTTTCATAATAAGCGGTGTTTTCAGTGTGTTGGGGGGGGAGTGGAAAGATTTGTTCTCGTCCCCTTGTTTCTTGGGTGTGCTTTATTGTCTCTTGGCCTTGGTCAGGGTCACCTCTGAGGAGGACGTAGGGAGGGAATGGCCCAAATAACGGGATGGCCACCCTTTCATTAAGATTCCTCAAATGTGTTTAAAAGCCTTCAAAACAAGATGTATCTCCCCCCATTGTTTCAGGGAGGGTGGGGAAGAGCAGAGAGGAAGTACTGGGAACCAGGTCTCTGCTCCCACTCTGGATCAGTCTTCTTTGGAGGCTGATCACTGCCCTCTGCCCTGAGGGCTCACTGCCTTCCTGATGTCACGTTATGGAGCAGAAACCAGCAGCCAGAGCTGTTTTCACTGTGCCCATATCCCAGGGGAGGTGGCATGGGGACATTTCAAAGGAAAGATACTTTCATTGGGCTAACTTGACAGCCAAATGATAAGGAAGTGTTATCTGATGGAGCCTGGGGACCACCAGCCAGTTAGGAACGTAAAATGGTAGGCACGCACAGTGCTGAATTATTCCATCTCTCCAGTGTTTCTATTGTGTCTCCCTCCACAGATCGGAAGGCCTCAGGCCCATTAGCCTGACATTTCCAGGGTGGATTTTCCACTGGCCTTATGTCCACCACCCTTGGGTTTGGACACATCCCTTCCGCCACCACACCCCAGCACGCAATGGTCTGTGCTCACCATTGTCCGCCCAGCTCTCTGCCCACGCAGACCTCAGACATGCTAATGGAGAGTCTAGGGACTCACTAGTGGGGGTGACAGAGGGCAGCTGAGTAAGCCTGGTGGGAGCGCGCCGGCTACCAGCGTCGTCACACAGCAGCGGAGTTTTTCTTGGTGCCAACCTGCTGGAGTTTCCCGTCTGTGTAGCTTCCCATGCCGTGCCTGCATGACTTGGCGAGAACTGTGAAGCCACATTTATCATATCTCAGATGTCCCAGGAACTACAGATCACAGTGGGCATAGAGATGACCAAGTTGGGATCCATGGTTGGCATGGTTGAGAAGCTGACGGTTGAGAATAAAGAGGCACCTCTAACAGGTTAGCGTGTCAAAGTTCAACAGCACTTGGGGCCATCTTCCAAGAGTGGGCTCAGGAGGCGACGTCGGCTGCAGAGGCTTCACAGAAGCGCAAATTTTTTTTAAAAACTCAGTTTTGTGGATAAAAGAGGCTAAAAATGTTAATACTGTGCCAATCCAGAAGTCACGACATTTGTTTTCTGAAGGAGGCTGTCCCAGTGAATGATGGCTGTGAGATGGAGAGTGTTGCTATGTCTGTGACAGGGCCGGGTACTGTGCCTCATACAGCAGAGGACCGTCTAGAAAGATCTTCACTTCGATGAAACCTCATACCACTCCTCAGCTGTCAAGTTGTGATGCATACCGAGGGACACTGTGGCTCTGTGGTCTGTATCTTCTGAGCCCCAGTTAACTTTGCTGTTACTGTTGTCATCCCCTTTAGTTCCTAACTTACACCATCGGGTGCTAGCAAGGAGGGCAATCCAGAGAAGCTTTTACAATCACAACAATAAAGGCCACCATATTTCCTTGCTGTTCTGTGCCAGCGGCTGGCTCACACTTGACATTCACAGAAACCCCGGGAAGGCAGGTGGTCCTATCATCCCATTTTACAGAGAAAGTAAAGTAAGTATCAGAAAACTTAAGTGGGGTGGCGCCTGTGGCTCAGTGAGTAGGGCACCAGCCCCATATACCGAGGGTGGCAGGTTCAAACCCAGCCTCAGCCAAACTGCAACAAAAAAAAAAAAAAAAAGAGGAAAAGAAAAGAAAACTTAAGTGATTTTCCCCCAAGGGTGCCTGCTAGAAAATGCCAGGATTAGGGTTGCAGCTTCCTGGATGGCCAGAGTCCGAGCTTATGAGGGTGTTTCCCCTCAGTGCTTGCCCTATCCAAGCAGTGAAGAATTGCTGTCTCTCGCTTTTTTTTTTTTAAGATAGAATCTTACTCTTGTCATCCTGGGTAGAGTGCTGTGCTGTCATAGCTTACAGCAACCTCACACTCTTGGGCTCAGACGATCCTCTTGCCTCAGTATTTCTATGTGTAGTAGAGATGGGATCTCACTCCTGCTCGGGCCAGAGGAACTTCGCTCTCAAGGTCTCCTCGTCCGGGATTCAACTCTGCGACCAACAGCCCTGTGTCTGATGTAAAGGTGCCCAGAGCCCACCGAGCCCCCAGTGCTGAGCCGGTGATCATCAGAAATGGTCAATGTGCTTCAACTGGACGTCACCGCCCATCCGGCTACTCTCCTTCTCAGAGGACAAAGGCAGGTTGACCTTAAACTTGTCCTCACATATTAGCATTCCTTCTCTTCCCTGATGTTTTTCTAGTCAAGGTCAGAGAGAACCAGAGAAATTGAGTGCTGAGAAGGGTGAGCTTTGCTCCCTCAGAAATAGCTCTCACTATCATGGAAACCGGAGGAAGAGTTTGCGTTAGCCTCTTCCTTGAGTGGTAGAAAATGGACAGAAAGAATATGATCAGAAATAAAATTAATGAATAGAAACAAAAAGACAGTTTTCTTCCTAACAACCTCATTTTGTTCTGATTTCATTAAACATTCCCTTAGCTGGTATATCACTATAATGTAGTTAAGATAATGTAATATCAGCTGCCCATGTGCCTTGCTGACTTAATTCTGCCCCTCCCTGTCACTGATCTGTCTGATTCTCACCATAGATGAGGGAGGAATGCAGAAAGTAACTAACTCAGTTTGCAGGTAAACTTGATATAACTGTAGGATTAAGCCCTTGGCTTGCTATGATACTCAGCAATTGTTAGGAAAAGGCTTGGGTGTTTTCAGCAGCCCTTTGAAATGTTATTTATGACAATATACCACTGGTCCAAATCTCTCTTGCCATCTAATGTGCTTTCCTTTGAGTAAGTCTGTGAGCAACCTGCTGCTTCGAAGAAACAGTGTCTGTGTGTCACTCTCACAAAGGCCTGGAAGGTCTCTAGCTGGCAAATACTCACGTGGCTTTTCCTGAGTTAAGGGCTAAGTAATATAAAAGGAGCTTAAAGATATAGCCCCTGCCCTTCAGTGGTCTTGGTTTTATAGGAGACTTGCCATAAACCTCAGCAGCCACAAGGAGCCCCTGGCAGCCTTTCCACATTCCCTAACAGTGCTCTGCTGTGGTGAGGGCCACCGTCTGGGAGTGGCAGGGCAGAGGCAGGAGGACCATAGCCAAGACTGCAGGAGCGGGAGGGCCAGTCCCTCCCAGGCTGTCAGCGTCAGGGGAAGTGGGAGTTGCCCGTTTCTGTCCCCCTGCAGGATGTACCCTTTGAAAGCATTTGGGTAATTACAGCTTCCATTTCTGCCTTTGGTTGTTAGTTTTGGTGTATTAATTATCTGCCATGTCAAGAGATTTCGCCTGATCCCTCTGCAGGCTCTTCTTTTCCACTCTGCTTGATAAATCAGGGGTTTTCATTTCTGCTGTCACGTGATACATAGGTGGTACCCAATCTTCCTCTCCTTTCTAACTTACTCTCTACTTTTTTCCTTAAGAGAAGCTTATGTGATTATATTGACTGAGTAAGGCTCTGACCTCAATTACAGGGTGGGCTTGGGGGGGGGGGGCAAGGAAAGGAAAGAGGAATTGGAGTAGTTTTCATTTAAAAGAAAAAAAAATCATCCTGAGCTGGAGTAAAACACAGTTGTTTTTTTGTTTTGGGGGGAGGGGTTGCCGCATTTTGGTTATGTCTGCAATGAACAATTAACTAATTCCGAGAGATATTCTCTTCCCTGGTAGTTCTATTTTATTTCACAATAATCTGACCATATGTATGTCTTATTTGAGCTCCTTGAAACTGAAAAACATTAATGATGGAAGACCCTTGCCACCATTTGAGTGCTCACTGGTGCCTTTGACTCACTGGGACCACCGAGTCCCCCACCAGTGACCCTCACGTGGGGGAGTAGAGACAGTGAGACAATGCGCAGGCCAGTAACTAGACCTTGAGCTCCATGCCAGCAGGGACTAGCACTACAGCATGTCCCCAGGACATAGTAGATGCTCAATAAATCATCACCGAATGGAACACAACCAGGTCCTAGCCCAGCACCAGGCCAGGGTAGACACTCAATAAATATCTGGTGAAATAGCAAATAAATCGCCACAGTTCATGGGGGAAGAATTCCAGTCTTTATACAGCTTGCATCATTCGAACCTTTGGAAGGAATTTGGCCTGGATGAAGCAGGAAAGCCACCATAAGCAGGGAAGCAGAAGGCCGATTGAGCCCTCCAGCTGAAGAGACCAGCACTGCTTCTGTGGGAACTTAGGTGCTGCTGACCTCACTCACGGACACTTGGGAGATTGGAGCCGTCCCTGGTGGGAGCTCTGCTGCTCCCTTAGGCTGTCTGAAAGCAGGACTTGCTGTGCTTTGCCAGGCCCCAGCCTTGGCTGCCTTCCAACAGCCCGGTCATTATCTCCTCCATGGGAGGGAGGGATGTGTGCAGAAATCACTTCTTAGTAGCAAATATTTCTTTTGAAAAGCCCCAGTAAGCTGCCGGCTTTCTCACACGTGTTTAAAGGGTACCAGAGGACTGACGGGCTAATTTAATTGTACGAATAACACAAGAAGCATCTGTCCCCAGTGCAGAGGGGAGTGTCTCCTGGTGCCTTGTTAGTTTGGGGGCTGGAGCTCCAGCACCAATCCCTGAGAGCAAGTGAGTCCCACTAGGTCAAGAAAAGAGCGCCCATGCTCTTTATGTCTCGGACGATTCCTCTTACCACATCCAGCTAATTGTGTCATCCTCAGGAGAGCAAGCATAACCCAATAAGGACCGAGATGTCCCTTCCTCACTCTTGCAAGCAATCCCCTTTCTCTTAACTCCATGCAGTAGAAAAGATCCTGGATTTAATATCTTAGGAGCTATCCATCCCTTTAAGTCCATCAAGAGGCAGGAGGACCACAGAATTATCCTGGACACAAGTTTAAAGACTGTGATCATACACCCTCTCAGGTATCAACATAAACAGAACAGTTCAAACTCCTTTAGTATGAGTGCCATACTGGACAGCACCTTGGACACCCCTAGCTGGGTCAGGGGACCTCATTTTTATTTCCTCATCTATGCACAGGGGTACTCGGGTTAGATGATGTCTGAGGCCCCTCAGAAGCACGAACATTCTTCATTCTGTAATAATCATCTCCTTAACTATTCCAGTTTTCTTTTCTTTTCTCCCATCTCCCTTCCCCTCCCTCCCTTTCTCTTTCCCTCCCTCCCTCCCTCCCTTCCTTCCTTCCCAGAGTTTCACCATGTTGTCTGTGTTAGAGTGCCATAGCATCATAGCTCACAGCAACCTCAAACTCTTGTACTCAAACAATCCTCTTGCCTCAGCCTCCTGAGTAGCTAGGACTATACTCACCGCAACACCTGGCTATTTTTAGAAACTAGGTCTTGCTCTTGCTCAGGCTGGTCTTGAACTCCTTAGCTCAAGCAATCCACCCTCCTCAACCTCCCAGAATGCTAGGATTATAGGTGTGAGCCACCGTGCCAGGCCCTAGTTTGTTTTCTCTACACCAATGTTTTTCTAAACCAGTGTTTTCTAAATCAGTCTAAACCAGTTTTTATCTCATGGCACACTTGAACCTATAGTTAAACTTCTGTGCGCACTTAAATTATGTTGACCCAAAACAAAAAGAACTAAAAGAAAGAAAAAGAATATAGTTACTGTGCTTTGTACTTCTTTCAAAAGTAATTTAATTAATGATCTTTAAAATTTTTCACAGCACACTAGTTGAAAATCACTGCTCCAAACATTATTACATTGACTCTGTCTAGGGATGTGAAATTGAGAGGTAGACGCTATACACCAGGGCGTGTTTTCCAAGGCTGTCTCAGTCTGCAGTCTCCACCTGTCCCCCTTAGATCACTCTCGGCTCCAATTTCGGCACTCTAGTTCATTTGCTTATTCAATAAAACTCATCAAGCACCCACACAGTGCTAGGTGTTGAACATGCAGTACACTGGTGTGTCATGAGCTCTGCTTTGGGGGATCTTATGCTTTTCCTGTGAGACTTATACAGGGTGGCCATAAAGTTTGTGTGCACTTTTAAATGGCACACTATTTGAAATTGCACATGAACTTTATGGCCACCCTGTATTAAATAAACAAATATATAATTACAGAGTGTAAAATGTGTTATGGAAGATTAACAGTGGTTGACTTGATTCAATTTGCAAGGTCAAAAAAGGCTGCTTTGAGGAAATGTTATTTGATCTGAGACTTGGAAAAAGAATTATCCAGGCCGAGAGTTGTAAAAAGTGTTCCAGGTCGAGGGAAGAGCAAACACAAAGATCCCTCCAGCCAGGGAGGGCCAGGCTGGACCAGCAGAGCTTAGTGTGCCCAGAGAATCGAAGGACACCAGTGTGGTTGGAACCTATGGACTGAGGGCAGTGGTGCACATGAGAGCCAGGAGCCATGGGCTGGTAAAGATAAGGCTGGCTGCTGGAACAAATCTAAATGGATTTGTTTAAATAAAAACATTCGCTTCTCATTCACAAGAGGTACAAAGTGGGTATTCCAAGCACCGGACAGAGCTCTTCCACGCAGTATGTTGGGGAGCTCCTTCCATTTTGCAGTTCTGTTGTTTATAACCAGCAGCCAAGGTCACGTGCTTGTCTGCAGAGGGCTATGCATAAGAGGGTCTTCTGGGCCAGGCTTGCCTGGAAGTGATGCTCTAACCCCACTCACATTCCATCAGCACACACACAGCTGCAAGGGAGGCGGAAAGACTGGGATCCTGAGGAGGAGGCAGAGCAGAGGGTGCAGGGCTTGGGGGTCTCCTCAGTTTCAGCTTTATTGCTAGTGCACTGAAGAGGGTGAGTGAGGGCACACCTGCAGCAGATTCATCGTCGTGTCTGAACCCACACGTCCACTTGCTCATGTCACCCAAAGTGCCTAAACCAAATTCATCGTCCCTTCCAAAAGCAACCCTTCTCTCAGTGTGCTCTGCCAGCCCTCTGACAGTCCTTTCTCCTGCTCTCTTAGACTTTCCTCCGGCCTCCGGGCCTGGACTAGTTCAGTACTCACCCAAGTAGGCTCTTTGGCTTCTTTTTGCTCCATACAGGATGCTGCTTTGCACATTTACAATACAGAATATCCCCTCCCAGTGACAGAGTTGTTCCTGGCTATCATATAGAGCAATTCTTTCAGAACATCAGATCTTCTGAGAATCACAATTAGTAACCACAGAGTAGTGAATATGGAGATAAATCTTGCTCAAAAAAATGTATTGGCCTCTAGTTACCTACTAAAAAAAGTTCTAAGTTCTGCAGTTTGGGAGAACTGACCTAATCCAACCTTTCCAAACTGTTCTTAACCTGCCCCCCTCCAGCCAGCCAGGGCACCCAACTATCCAAAGTCCAAACAGACTTGGTGAATTCCCACCTCATACTATTCCCGTCTGCCTGAGATGTGCTGTTCCTCCCTGCCCTCTCTGAATCCTACTGACCCTTCAGTGTGAGCCCTCACCATCAAGCCTCCCCCGCCCCCCACTAACTGGGAAAAGTCTCACCATCTCTAGAGGTCTTTTGCATGTTCCCAAAGCACTTTGCATGATGACTTATATTTACTTGGTGCTCAGTTAATGCTTAGATTATTTAAATTGCATTTTCCCTCCCCTTTGGCCTATTTCATCTATGGTCTTTTATTGACACTTATCCTTCCAATTCATTCTAAGCTGCTTGTGTAGAGATACTTTTCCTGGTATCTAAAAGAGTACATGGCACATCCTCAAAAAACAAAAAGAATCAGTTCATTAATGAATGCTTTTCTGTAATTCCTGTGACACCTTGCACAGCTTCCTGAACATAGCTGAAGCACAAAAGTTCTTGTTAATTTGTTGCTGTTGTTTAATATATCTTGTTTTGGTTTGGGGTTGTTTTTTTTTTGAGAAATGGGGTCTTGATATGTTGCCCAAGCTGGTCTCAAAAGCTTCAGTGATCCTCCCACCTCAGCCTCCAAAATTGCTGGGATTATAGATGTGAGCCACCACTCCAGTAATATATGATCCCTTCTAAAATGCAAATCCTGAGCCACTTGAGGAAGAATGATTTTTCTGCACATTCCAGCCCCAAAGGGGGGTCTTTGGGCAAAATGTTTGGTGGGGAGAAAGCCTGTGAGCACCGCCCTGTCCAACCTCTCTAGGCAGCTTCCTACTTCGCTTCTGTTGCCCATTTAGGAAGAGAGCTCTGGGTTTGTGATGGAGTGTTTGGTTACAACCCAGGATGTTCCCACATTCCTATTTACAACCCTCCTTTCCCCAAGAAAGAAGTTACAGTGTATGGGGGGTTGCCCTAGGAGTCTGTCTTTTAAATTTTCATGTTGTCAGGATTTTCTATGTGCCAAACTGTACCAGAGCCAGGAGAGGGCATCAGATCAACTAAATTTTCAAAATTTACCCCGACTTGGTGAGATTTGGCTCACCCAAACCTCTGTAACATACCGGCCTCTAATAAGTGAACCTCCAACACGCTAGTAGACCCTTCCATTCCATTTCTACATCTGTCTGATTCTAAACATTCTTATTTGAGTCAGATGGACAATTTAGTTCAGTCTCTCGTTTCTTCCCATCTTAACTGGTTTTCCCTATGCAGGTTCGGAATGGGGTTTTGCTGTCCACATCACCCTTCACATAAGCAGAATAGCACCAAGTATGGGGAAGGAGAAGAGGAAGTGGTGATGCTCGGAACTAAGTCCCTCCCACCTGCTTTGACAGAAGAAAGGGTCTCACCGGACTGCGTTGGCCAGCACAGATTGAGATTCTGCCCCTCTCTGAGTCATTTCATGAATGTGGGTGAGGTGCCGAACAGCTGGCATCCCTCGGGAAGCTCTTGGGAATTATGGATGTGAATGTTAACGTGGTGGTTTGGGAGGTGACTGAGGCTTCAGGAATCTCAGATGACTGTCTATTGGGCCCATAATCAAGCTGTCAAATTCAAATCAGCAGGTATAAATTTGTGAACATTTAAGGCAGGTGCTCTGTGGATCAGACCCTTTTCAAAGCTAATGTGAAGGCCTGGTAGCACCTCTTTAAAATTTCGTTCTCTCTAAATCAGTGATAGAGCAAGAAAACCATCTTTGCCTACTGTCTCAGATGTTTTCCTGTTTTCATTGGAAGGAGAGATTCTGTTCTGAATCCCGGTTTATGTAAGACCTCGATAACTTCTCGAATATATAAAGCATCCATAGTTTCACCTGGGCTGCTGCCAAGAACTAGGGTCGGCTGAAAGAGTTTTCTCACATTCTGGCTTTTTTACCTTTGGCAAGCAGCACCGAGTGGCCCTCATTTCAGTGATTATAAGGTTTGTGTAGCATGCCGGGGTTTGGGGCCATGGATGGCAATGCCGCGGAGGGCTGTCTCTGGAAGAGTGCCAGCTGGCTTCAGTTTTCTGCATGGTAATTGTTGCTGCTGCTACCCCGGTACGGGCCCCCAGGGTCACCAGGAGCAGCAGCACCAGGCTGCACAGGGAGGCCAGGCACAACTGACAGCCAGCATGGGCCGCTTCCATGGGCAAGGTCCCCTTTCAAAGTAAGTGTTAAAATAGTGTTATTTCATCCGTGTCCAAAACTGAGCTCAGATCCTAGACACGTCTTTCCTGTGCACCACAGTATGAACTGTGCAGTGCAGAAAGAGCTCGTCTTTAGCAAGGCGTTTTGGATCGCGAGGCTTTGTGGTCAGGATTTCACTAAAGGCCATACTGGGGGCAGGGGAGTCTCTCTTCTTTCATCCCTAGCCAGGGAATGGGCAGCTCAGCCTGGTTCATGCTCATCATCTTAATCACAGGCTAAAGATGAATATTTTGGCTTAGTTCCCCCCCCCCTTTTTTATACATAGAATTCCTATTTATAGTCACTTGTCAACAGACTCCACCAATTACTTGAAAAACGTGTATTTAGAGAGAGACAGACTAAAAATATGGATTCAATGGGCGGCCGTAGCTGTGTGTTCCATTAGCCTGGTGTGAAGCAGGCTGGTGGGGAAGGGGGTGGTGGCACATGGACACCGTAGTCAGAGCTGGACATGACCATCTGCGATCACTTTAGCTGGAGGATGATTAAAGAAAATACAGTCTTCTATCTTGTCGATGTTGTTACAAGCTCGTGGGACCCCAAGTTCACGTTTATCTGGGGATTTATGTGTTAAAAACTCAGAGCAACTTCCATCTCTTTGTCATCAAAGACATCCCATTTGCCAAATCCAGTCTTCTCCTCTCCTGCTTTCTTACGACTTTCCCTCTCTTGACACAAACAGTTTTCTGGGTGGAATATTTGCCCCGGCCTCTGGGTTGTTCTAGTTGAACTCCCCCTTCTCAGTCTCTGGGAGGCTCCTGCCCCTCAGCTTTGCCTTCCTAAAGGTGGTTCTCTCCAGGGCTCCCTCCTCCACCCCTTCTCTCCTCAAGCCTTATGTTTCTTCCACTTTACAACCGGAGACATGGAACGGAGGCACCCAGTTGGGAGTCCAGGACTTAGCAGTGCACATGGGACGTCAGACAGGAGCTTCCCCTAGACACTGTCTAAGGAGCAGTCAGTTCTAAGGATGTCTGTGCATCACACCCCCACTCCTCACCCTGGAAAGAGGCAGGTGGCTCGCGGGGGCAGAAGAAAAGTGATGAAGTCGGAGGAGGCACATACCCTTTCATCCGTGGAGGAGGGGGAGGCACAAGCTGAAAAGCTCGAACTTGTTTAGAGGGCCAAGGGCAGAAACAGGAGGTAGACGCCAGGTGCCCGTCTACAAATGCCGGAGTGGAGCATGGATGGCAGAAGCAGTGAGAAGCCTGGGCCTTGAGTTCTGATTGTTTAAGAACTCAGAGACGGTTCTTCCATCCGTGTGGGAGATTGGATTATGGAGTCTAGAATACCTACGAGAATGTTGAGCATGGGACCTGGGGGACACACGGATGAGAAGAACAGAGAACAAAGCAGCTGTGAAGGAGGCTGAAAAGAATGTCAGAAGTAGGAACTAGCCCTGGCGGAGCACTGTCTCTGTGCCAGGCACTGCAGGCGCACTTTGCACGCGTTTTCTCATGCAGACCAAAAAGGAGGAAGACACATTAGGAAGAAGATTGCAAGAAGAGAGACCTTCCTTCTGCCTGGATCACCTTTGTCACATTTTCTTTACCTGTCAAACTCAGCCATCCTTAGCGCCCAGCTCACAGACATCACCTTCCTGTAGCCTCCTAGGGCAATGATTTTCAAAGGGTGTGTGCGAGAGGATCTTAAATGCACCACAAAAATTTTTGAAGATTATTAATTAAATTATTTTCAGAAGAAGTTCAAAGCACAGTGAGTGTATTCTTTTTAATACTCTTTTTTTTTTTTTTTTGATCAACATAATTTAAGTGTACCGTGGAAGTTTAACTATAGGTTTAAGTGTGCCTATAAAAAAAGGTTGAAAACCACTGTCCTGGGGAATTAGTAACTCCTTTGGAATCGCCCAGCACTTTGTGCATTTCATTCAACCAGTCAACAAATGTTTATTCCAGATGGAATGTGTAGTATATAATGAAATTCTTTTATTGTTACCTGCTGGACTCTAGCTTATTCATTTTGAAGATTTAGTGATCAGAAAAATTAGACATTTGTTTAACAAATAAATGAGTAATATGAAATAAGTTTATTCAAGATTTAGTTTAAGCCAAAGCATGAGAAGATGTCTCATGAACCCATTTCAGATATAGACGGCTTAAATGGTCATTATTTGAGGATTCTGTCTTCCGTTGTTTGAATTTATACTGTACAATTGACGTTCCTGGCTAATGTCAGACGTTAGCCAACTGTTGGAGTTCCCTGTAACACCCGCACATTCTCTGAATACTTATTATGCACAATTCAATAATGATTAACATTTGAACCATGTCTAGGCTGAGCAAGCCACATCAAAGCTCTTTTTTCACGAGGGCTTTTAAAATATCAAACAGGGACTAACCGAGTAGGTGTCAGAGAAATTGACTTTGTAAACTGAAAATCATAAACTTAGATCCATTTGAAATACATCCTGGGTAATGCATATATAAAAATTATGAGTATTTTGATTTTCCCCCTGTAGGTAATAAATAACATCTGTAATTTTCCTCCTCACCTTTTCATGATTAGCTTCATGACTGGCATACTTTTCCCGACACTCTTGCTTCATGTCGTGAAGATTTCGCCAAAGACAGGATTCTAAATAAGTAGCGTGAGTGTAACAGAAAATTTGTGGCAATCAGGTTTAAGTTCAGAAATGAGGGGGATTGTGGATGGTGGCCGGGCCTCCCCGTGCTACTCCTCTCTGGGTACACAGCAGAGCTGCACAGGCCCCAAGGAGAGGCAGAGCCTGTGATGGGCAAGGGGCTGGACCCACTGCGACCCAGACCTACAACTCAGCTCGCCTGCCCTGTGCTGGCCCAGCCCCCAGCCCCTTGCTCCCCCCACACATCTGTGTCCTCCTGGGGCCTGAGCAGAGCACCCTGCACCACTGGCTTCCAGCTGGGGTCCCTGGAGCTGAAAGGACCTCTGAGGACTGCCAAGAGAGAACCTTGGTGGACACTGGACAGCTCTGCTTTTAGGTGTTTTTTGTGTTGGGTGGCTGCATAGAGTTTGCTTGGAGGGAATATTTAGCCACTTAAAAAGTTTGAAAACCAGCCAGGCACGATGGATCACAGCTGCAATCCTAGCACTCTGGGAGGCCAAGGCAGGTGGATAGCTTGAGCTCAGGAGCTTGAGACCAGCCTGAGCAAGAGTGAGACCCTGTCTCTACTAAAAATAGAAAAACTAGCTGGGCGTTATGGAGAGTGCCTGTAGTCCCATCCATTCTGGAGGCTAAAGCAAGAGGATTGCTCAAGCCCAAGAGTTTAAGGTTGCTGTGAGCCATGACACCATAGCTCTCTACTCTACTGAGTGAGACTCTGTCTCAAAAAAAAAAAAAAATTGAAACCATTATCTTAGCTAATTGTGTGATTTCAACAACCATTATATTTACTAACAACGATTGAGAGTTTACTTCATGTCGGAGATCCTGCTAAGGACTTTCATTACACTATCACATTTAATTTCTCCCCCAAACCCTGAGGTAGTTACTCATTTTATCAGTGAGAAAACAAAGGCTGAGTAAAATGCCCATGGTTACAGGGCTGTGAAACAGAGGGGCTGGCCGGGGTAGTCTGGCCCCAAAGCCAGAGATCTCAATCTCACTGTTAATACTGCCATTAATTAGCCCTGGCAAAAGTGGTGGGGCAGCTTGGATAACTGAAAAACACCGCAACGTGTTTAAGTGCCTGTTACAGTCAGGCATGAAATGATGCTTGAACTCCAGTGACTCAGAGCTTCCCTGTATCCCCCCGATGACACTGACCTTGCCTAATTTGGGGAAAATCTGACAAGGAAAGAGGCAGATAAATAAGGGGATAACGGAAAAATTGGCTCGGAAGTATTCCCGCGATACCCCGCTGGTCCTCCTCCTCCTCCTCCTCCCCTGCCCCTCCACTACCTTTCCCTTCTCTTTCCTCTGCTACTCCGTCTGCCTCTTTCTTTTCTGTTTTCTCTTTTCCTCCCTTATTGTTCTTCTTTCCTTATCCTTGTACTGGATTCCTCTGGCTCTTGTTGCTGGAATAAGACCAGGTCACACCTACTCTCACTTCCACGCTCTCCCGTCTCTTTACTCAGCATTAGTAAACTGGCCTTAAAAAAAAAAAAAACACTTGATATTTTCATTTTGCTTCATATTTGTGCATTTAAAGACTGTTGAGCTCATTCTATATTTTTCCAAAATGATACATTAATTAAAATTGCCCTAGTGGGTTGTTTTCTTAATAGAGTTGTAAAACCAGGAACGAGCAAGTGGTCCATGAACTTACTGGCAAGAACCTTTACAGTCCAATACAGCACCTCTAGCTGGATTCTAAATGTATAGCTGAGGAACAAACACCCATGGGGTGAGGCTGGTTCTGGCCCTGTCGTCAGACAGTTCACAAAGCCCAGAGAAATGTTGATGCTAAAGTTCAAGTTGCAGCAGAAACTATGCGTGTTTAATGAGAATTTCTGGTATCTAAATATACGGACACTACAGAACCTTGGTCACAAGGTTGTATTGGTCACACCTTGGCTTTGCTGGTGCCTAAAGGCCACGGGTTCAACCTAGCACACCACTCTGTGTCTCCACCCTTATCACCTGGCCCGCCCCCTTCCCCCAGCCAAAGTTTAAAAAATTACAAAAACCTACTTAGCCTTCCAGGTTTATGTTAGACATCATCTCTTCAGGGGGGTCCTCTCTTTCCCTGGACTCGTCCCCACCTTCAGCTCCTAGAGTCCCCATCCTGTGTCACAGCACGACATAAGTTCATTATTTCCTGTCTGCTCATCTTCCCCTGCCTGGCTGTATGTCCAGCCGTTAGGACTAGCTTGAGAAGCATTTGTTGCCTGAGTAAGTGAATCTCTACTTTGGGGGAGACCATGGCCGCATGGTCCAGACTATTGATTTTCAGCCAGTATGCCACAGAGGATCTTGGGTGTGCCACGAAAATTTTTAAGGATCATTAATTAAATTATGTTCAAAAGACGTTCAAACCAGAGTAAGTATATTCTTTGTATATCCTTTTTTTTACTCTTTTTTTTTTTTTTTATTGTTGGGGATTCATTGAGGGTATAAGAAACCAGGTTATACTGATTGCATTTGTTAGGTAAAGACCCTCTTATACTTGTGTCTTGCCCCCAAAAGGTGTGTCCCACCCTGAGACCTCCACCCATCTCCCCCCTTTCCTCGCCCACCACCTCCCTCTTTCCCACTCTCTGCTCTTCCTTTCCCCCACTCCCCTCCCTCCTTCTCTCTCTCTCTCTGCTTTCTCCTTCCCCAACCCCCACCATGTCATTAATTGTCCTCATATCAAAATTGAGTACATAGGATTCATGCTTCTCTATTCTTGTGATGCTTTACTAAGAATAATGTCTTCCACTTCCATCCAGGTTAGTAGAAAGGATATAAAGTCTCCATCTTTTTTAATGGCTGAAT
>CAUYPK010011383.1:0-56826 GCA_963574355.1 Loris lydekkerianus | reverse complement strand
TGCCATCTTCCAGTAATTCACCAAAATGACAAACACAAAAGGAAAGAGGAGAGGCACCTGATACATGTTCTCTAGGCCTTTTAGAAAACATGGAGTTGTTCCTTTGGCCACATATATGCGAATCTACAAGAAAGGTGATATTGTAGACATCAAGGGAATGGGTACTGTTCAAAAAGGCATGCCACACAAATGTTACCATGGCAAAACTGTAAGAGTCTACAATGTTACCCAGCATGCTATTGGCATTGTTGTAAACAAACAAGTTAAGGGCAAGATCCTTGTGAAGAGTAAGAGGATTAATGTTTGTATTGAGCATATTAAGCACTCTAAGAGCTGAGATAGCTTCTTGAAACATGTGAAGGAAAATAATCAGAAAAAGAAGGAAGCCAAAGAGAAAGGTACCTGGGTTCAACTGAAGCGCCAGCCTGCACCACCCAGAGAAGCCCACTGTGTGAGAACTAAAGGAAAGGAGCCTGAGCTCCTGGAACCCATTCAGTATGAATTCATGGCATAATTAGCATATAACATAGCAAACAGGAATACCAGTGGACCCATGAGCTCATGGCATAATAGGTGTACAGCATAGCACACCGGATAACCAATAGACCCCATGTAACCATGATACAAGGTGCTGGAACCTATTTCCCATGAATTCAAAAGTCAATCAACGCTTTGTCACATTCACTGGCAAGGTGCCTCCCTGAGCTATGGGAACCTCTTCCCTATGAATTCATGGCATGGTAGATAAAAATAATAGCATCAAAATGTTTCTTGTTCATTCACTAAAATGTGGTATTTTTTTCCCCAAAGAAGTATTAAAGCAAATTTTAATGTGTCCTAAAAAAAAAAAAAGTAAAGAAAATCTCTGCTTTCTTCACTATGAAGTTTAAAATGGCACTCAGAAATGACCTCTTCCTTTACTATAAAAAGGTACATCTAAGTTAAAGTTTTATTTCAATTAATAAATTCTGTAAACCCTTCTTGACCCTCATTGTTTTCTTTCCTTCAGCTTGCTTGAATAATGGGAAAAGGTTATAATTTATATTTAATCAAATGGCTGTTTCATTTTTTACTACTAACATGGCATCTCAAAAAAGTAACATGTACATAATCTTAATAATCATAATATTGTCATTATTAATTTGAGACAGAGTCTCACTCTGTTGGCCTGGGTAGAGTGCTATGGCATCACAGCTCACAGCAAACTCAAACTCTTGAGCTCAAGGGTTTGATCCTCTTGTCTTAGCCTCCCAAGTAGCTGGGACTACAGGTGCCCATCACAATGCCCAGCTAGTTTTTCTATTTTTAGTAGAGATGGTATCTCCATCTTGCTCAGGCTGGTCTTAAACTCCTGAGCTCAAGCAATCCACCCACCTTGGCTTCCCAGAGTTAATATTATTTTTAAAATGTCTATTTAGGCTTGGCACCCATACATAGTGGTTATGGTGCCAGCCACACACACTGAGGGTGGTGAGTTCGAACCCAGCCTGGGCCAGCTAAACAACAATGACAACTGCAACAAAAAATAGCTGGGCACTGGGGCAGGTACCTGTAGTCCCAGCTACTTGGGAGATTGAGACAAGAGAATTGCTTAAGCCCAAGAGTTTGAGGTTGCTGTGAGCTGTGATGCCATGGCATTCTACCAAGGGTGACATAGTGAGACTGTCTCAAAAAAAGTCTATTTAGAAGTACTGTATTTTCTTCATATAAATTCTCTTATCACCAGGTATTTAGATTGCTTTATCCTCATAAAAATCTCTGGGCTGAATATTTCTCCATGTCCATTGAAGGCGATCAATGCATGCCCCTCCAGAATATGCTGCTTTGGTTGTTCTTTTTTTTTTTTTTAGACAGACTCTCACTCAGTCACCCTGGATTGAGGGCTGTGGCATCATAGTACACAGCGACCTCAAACTCTTGGGCTCAAGCAATTCTTTTGCTTTAGCTTCCCGAGTAGCTGGAACTATAGGCACCCACCACAACACTCAGTTATTTTTTAGAGACTGGATCTTGCACTAGCTCAGGCTGGTCTCGAACTCATGATTTTAGGCGATCCACCTCGGCCTCCCAGAGTGCTAGGATTATAGGTGTGAGCCACCACACCTGGCCCCAGAATATGCTGCTTTGGGATAAGAATTATTTTGCACTGAAGGCATTTGGGAAACAGCAGGTGCAGGAAGAACTCCCTGCCTACCCCTCTCACCTAAAAGCATGACATAAATCTCCCATGAGAAAAGTACCCTCTCTGTAAAAGGAAGAAGTAAATATTCTTACTATCAGAGACAGGGAATCAGTGCCAAGATGCATTTGTACCAATAAACCTTACTAAAACAACCCTTATCTTCCACCACTTTACCCATGTATTTACCTGCCTACAATTGACTGCCCCTAGCAGCTCAAACCACTTTTTGTCTTGTCATGTTTCCACAATTTTTTACTCTTAGTTAAAAATGGTATATAAGCTTCTAAGCCTAACCATTTCTTGGAGTTTTCACTTCATTTCTGTAAGGCCCTTCATATGCATACAAAATAACTTTTAAAACTGTCCTTTTGTTAGTTTAATTTATGGGGCCCCAGCCACTGAACCTATCTTTCTTTACACTATCATTGCCTATCTGCCTAATTATTTCCTTGAAATGAAGTTGTCTGTAGAAGGTTTGATATTGATACTTATTGCCAAAAGGCACTCTAAAAAGACTCTAGACACATATATTTACTCCCACTAACAAGGTATGTATAAGCATTCTGAGAAGCCTACTTATTTTCTTAGACCTACAACCTACTGCTTCACAAAGCCTTCTACTTCCACTCACCACCATCATCTCTTTTCCTTTTGTGAAATCTCTTCCACTCAGTCTGTAGCAGTTAGCAGTTGAACATTTCACTGTTCTTCTGTTAATTCATTAAAGAAGAAAAGAAAAGAGGGCCGGGCGTAGTGGCTCATGCCTGTAATCCTAGCTCTCTAGGAGGCCAAGATGGGTGTGTTGCTTGAGCTCATGAGTTGGAGACCGGCCTGAGCAAAAGTGAGACCTCGTCTCTACTAAAAATAGAAAAACTGAGGCAAGAGAATAGCTTGAGCCCCAGTTGGAGGTTGCTGTGAGCTGTGATGGCATAGCACTTGTAAGAATGGAAAATTTTAGCTGGCCCTAGACCAGGCATGTTACAAGGTGTCTACCCCACATAAGTCCCATGTTCCAGGAAATGGCCCGTCCAGGGCTCCAGATGGTCGCGATAGGGCTGGGTCAGCAATTCTGAGAAAATAGGGCTGGATCAGCAATTCTGAGAAAAACAAATACAAGGAATTGTTCCACCCTGATAACCTGAATATAAACTTCTGTCATGTAAAGATAGAGTGTGTCAATTTAAACGAGCCAATGAGATTGTAACGCGCCATTCCTTCCCGCTTCTTCCAGAACCCTATAAAAAAAGCTCCCTTCTTGAGTTCAGGGTCGACTCCTCTGTCTCCTGCGTGAGATATGTGGTGGCCCCAGAGCTCTGGCTTATCCCAAATAAAGCCTCGTGTGTTTTTGCATCAAGTTCGGCCTCTTGTGAGTTCTTGGGTGTTGCACCAACTCGAGACTGAGTGAGGGTCATCTTAAAGGGGCCTTTCACACTCTACCCAGGGTGACAGCTTGAGACTCTGTCTCAAAATAAATAAATAAATAAATACATAACGATGAAGGAAAGAAAAGAAAAATTCCAGCTTCTATTTTCACCTGGTCATATGCAGGGCAGTAGAAATACAAATACATATACATCAAATCACCACTTTCCAGTGGGCATCTAACCCTTGCTGTTGTTAAAGGCATCCACTTCAAGGTGGATATGGGGTATTAAAAAATGGGTGAAATTAGTTTACCCCATACAGTCTGACAGAATATCCCTGCCACAGTAAACAGTATCTGTTTATGAGAGTTTCTATCAGTAAATAATGAGAAGTGCTCAAATTTACATTCCCGACTGCATTGTGGGAATGGAAACAGAAAAGCAGAGTAAGTTTGCTAACTAAAAATGCCACTTCTTACTCATCCCAGAAGCTATGGCATTTGGAGCACAGGGAAGGCACTCAGGAAATATCTGTTGAATGATGGAGGAATTAATAAATGCATGGATGGATAAAGACAGCTGACTATAAGCAAGGGAAAGCTATGAAACTTTAAGTATCTATAATCTCCTCCACATCATATACAGAGCCTTTCCAAGGTGCCCAGTTGATGATGGTATAGGGAATCATTTGGCAAGGGGGAATAAAAGGTCCTCTATTATAAAGGGAAAGCAAAATTCAGAGAGAGTTAGAATTTGCAGGAGGGAAGGATAGTTCATGAAAAGAGCAGACCATGGTTTGGAGACCTGTGGAGAGATGTGGCAACTGCCAAAGGGAACAGATGGGGAGTGTGAAAAGAAAAGAAAATTCCGGGACCTTCTACATTTATTATGCCAAAGAGAAAAGTTAAGCCCTGGAAACTGGGTCTTGTAACCTGGCTGTTTTGTCTTCTCTGGTGCATGACCTTTGTGTTGAAATGTTATATATTAACCAGATTCCTTATTCTTCATCCAAACTTAAAGTTGGAAGGGCACCCTTGTGACTATCACCTAGTCACAATAGAAGGTTAAGCAAACCCTTTAAAGTATGATCAATAGTAGCCAATCAGATCTTTTATCTACACTTTGGCCTTTGTGTGAAAAATGTTGTAATTCTGTTCAGCACCCCCGTTTTTGCCTACGTAAGTTATTCTCACTTTTCCCTACACCAGGAAGCACTGATCACCATTCTTTGCCTGACCTTCGCACAAGAGACCTGCACCCTCACACTGGGCTTAAATTGAGAGCACATGTGGTGGAAACTAGATGGAGTCAGTCAGGCTATAGCCAACATGACACAGCTGGTCTGGTCCGTTCAGGTCCTGCCTGGCCTTCACCCCTGTCTCCCATTCTTACTGTTTTGTAAATTTAGTTCCACCCTGAAGATGCCTATCTTGAGTAGTTTAGGTGGATTGATTTAGGAGATTAACTTTAAAATGGAAATGTTTTGGGTCATGGGTTCTGCTGATTATTGTTTAAGATAAGGGTTAACATGGTCTTCACTTTGAACTTAAATGTAGAAAACTATAATGTTGGAAATGGAAGAACAGAACAGTCTTGGAGAGGCTACTCTCACTGTTCTCCAGAATCCCCGCCTGACAAAGGGGGGCAGTGCTACAATGCTCCTTGCTGCATTGCCACGAGATTTCTCCTGGGAACCTTGGGGCTCTACACTGGGCACTTGCCATCATCATCACTTACTAAGGTCCAGCTGCTTTGTTCAGCTTGCCCACTGAGAACTATAGTTCTTGTCAGTTCTGATTTTGTTCTGAAGAACTTTGGTGTTTCTGTATCTGGTCGATATTATGGAAGCTCAGGCCTCAATCCCAAATTACAGCCCACTGGAGCGTATTCTGTCTGATTGGTCTCAGTATGGGTACTTACCTAAAAACGCAATGAAATTTTACTGTAACATGGTCTGGCCAATGTATCATCTTGACTCCTGAGAAAAGTGGCCTTTAAATGGATCCTTAAATTATCATACCATCTTACAGTTGGAGTGCTTTTGTCAAAGATCAGAGAAATGGGGGTGAAATCCCATATGTACAAGCCTTTATGCCTTTACACAATAAAGATGCTGATGCTAAGAATAATCTGCTTATGGTACAAAGGGAAGCAAAACCAGAAACAAAGAGAAGAAAGGGAGAAAATCAAAAGATTGTGTGTGATGATGATGCTAATGTTCATGTTGAGCAGGATCTTCCCCCACCCCCACCCCCACTTGCCACCTTGGCCTCCCAGAGTGCTAGGATTACAGGTTTGAGCCATCGCACCTGTCCTGAGCAGGATATTTTAGAGGAACATGTAGTGTCTGCTTCCAGTAGACTTAGGACACCATGTTCTCCAGCAGCAGATGAAGAGGAACCTTACTCGGCTGATGGAGGCTTGGGAGTGGTCTCCCCATCTTACACCTGGCAGGGAACTTGATTTGATCTGTGGATGCAAGGAGGTGAGGCAGGGCAATACCCTCTGCGCCAAATGCCAGTAGGAATAAATCAGCAAGGCCAGCCTGCTGGACACTATTGGACACATACACCTTTCTTTACCTCTAATCTGTTAAACTGGAAAAATACCAACACCCCCCCTTACTGTTCAGATCCTGTTAAGGTGACAGCACTAAAGCTCAGCGCCTGTAGCTTAGCAACTAAAGCGCCAGCCACATACACCAGAGCTGGCGGGTTCAAATCCAGCTAGGGCCTGCCAAACAACAATGACAACTACAACCAAAAAAAATAGCCAGGTATTGTGGCAGGCACCTGTAGTCCTAGCCACTTGGGAGGCTGAGGCAAGAGAATCTCTTAAGCCCAAGAGTTTGAGGTTGCTGTGAGCTGTGATGCCACAGCACTCTACCTAAGTGACACAGTGAGACTGTCTCAAAAAAAAAAAAAAATATATATATATATACACACCGGAGGTGGCAGATTCAAACCCGGCCATGGCCAAAAAAAAAAAAAAAAAAAGTGACTGCACTAATAACTACTGTCTTTACTTCTCACCACCCTAATTTGGCTGATATACAAGCTCTTTTATTTTTTATTTTATTTATTTATTTTTATTTTTTGCAATTTTTGGCTGGGGCTGGGTTTGAACTCGCCACCTCCGGCATATGGGGCTGACGCACTATCCCTTTGAGCCACAGGCACCACTCCAGCTCTTTTAAATATATAGTATATACCCTATATACTCGAGTATAAGCCGAGTTTTTTTCCGGCACAAAATTTGTGCTGAAAAACCCGAACTCGGCACAAATTTTGTGCCGAAAAAACTCGGCTTATACTGGAGTATATACAGTATATATTTTTTGAGACAGAGTTTCACTTTGTCACCCTAGGTTAAGTGCTGTGGTATCTTAGCTCACAGCAACCTCAAACTCTTGGGTTGAAGTGACTCTTGTCTCAAGAGTCTCCCAGGTACCTGGGACTACAGGTGCCTGCTACAATGCCTGGCTATTTTTAGAGACAGGGTCTCACTCTGGCTTAGACTGGTCTCGAACTCCTGACCTCAGGCAATCCACCTGCCTCGCGCCTGCCAGGGTACTAGGATGACAGGCATGAACCACTGTGCCTAGCTGCTCTCTTAAATATAATTTTCACCAGTGACGGAAAGGCGGCTAGCACTGGATAAGGCACGAGAAAAAGCTGCCTGACTCCATGATGAGGATAGGGGTGAATATACCAGCAGCAGGGGCTGCTGTTACATTGACAGAGTCATACTGGGATCTGAATAATGGTGTGTTGCCTCTCTTCAGTCATTACAAAAGATGTCTTTTGGCAGGACTATAGAAAGGAGTTCCCAAGCAAAAGAGTCTAAACATGGTATAAACCGTGCACCAACTGAGGACCCATCTGAGTTTCTAGAGAAAATATATGATGCCTACCATAAGTACACAGACATAGATCCTGAGACTCCTAAAAATCAGCTAATGGAAAATGTGACTTTTATTTCTCAAAGTGCTCCTGACATACAGAAAAAATTACAGCGATTGGCTGGGGCTGTAGCAATAAACCCCTTTCAGCTGATAGACATTGCCTACAGGGTTTTCAGCAATTGGGAGCATAAAAATTTCCAGGCCACTATTATTTTTCTTGAGACCACCAAAGATAAAAAGGGACAGGGAAGGAGTCCTGAGAACAGGACCCCGAGGCGGCAACCAACCCTGACTAAGAAAAACCAGTGTGCCTATTATAAGGAGGTGGGACACTAGAAAAATGAGTACCCCCCAAAAAAGAGGGTCATATGCCCAACTGCCAGATGGTCAAAGTAGCTTGCTCTGAGGATGACTGAGGGTGCTTGAGGCCTCAGCTGTATTTTCTGTGGCGTATCACCAGGACTCCCCAAGAGTCTCAGGTAAAAATAAGGGGTGGAGGGCTGTGGACTTCCTGGTAGACAAGGGGGCAACTTGCCTTTCAACCTCAGACTGGCCAGCCTGCCTGAGGGTGATACCCACAACCTGTGACTTCTTAAAAGAGACAGAAATTTATGTTGGGGCAACCAGTCACAATCTGTGTTCCCATCAGGTACTCACTGTGTTACTGCAGAAAGAAAATTTGTAGTTAACAGCTGGACAGATGGGGAAATATCAAACAATTCTCCTTGACAATTGGGAATGACTTTGGAATTAGTGGCTGGATTAAACCCCACCACTCTTCTTCCTGACCTCAGCCAGGAGTGTTTAAAATATCAGTGCCTAGAGGCTTGGTGCCTGTAGCTCAGTGGCTAGGGCACCGGCCACATATACCAGGGCGCCGGCCACATATACCAGGGCTGGTGGGTTCAAATCTGGCCAGGCCTGCCAAACAACAACAACAACAAAAAATAGCCAGGCACTGTGGTGGGTGACTGTAGTCCCAGCTACTCTGGAGGCTGAGGCAAGAGAATTGCCTAAGCCCAGGAGCTGGAGGTTGCTGTGAGTTGTGACGCCACAGTGCTCTATCCAGGGTGACAAAATGAGACTCTGTCTCTAAAAAAAAAAAAAAAAAAAAAAAAAACAATTTAGAGAGACGAGAAAGATGAGTAGTTAGAAGTGGAGTAGCCCTTAGGATTTCTTCTTCTTTTTTTTTTTTTGCAGTTTTTTGGCAGAGGCTGGGTTTGAAACCCACCACCAGGTTGCAAATGAGGCACTGGCTGGGTTTGAAACCCACCACCAGGCATATGAGACCAGTGCCCTACCCCTTTGAGCCACAGGTGCCACTCAGTCCTTGGGCTATTTTACTCACCACTCCTACCTCAGTTAAACTGGTTAGAATAAAGACCTGGGCTCATCACACCTGAGTAAAGCCTTACCCTTTGACAAACACAACAGAACAGGATACAGTTCTTAACAACTGGATGACAAAACTGGTTGGTGATAGATCAAAATTTAAAAATGGCTATGAAACTTACTGTCTTCCTCATCATAATTCTTCTGACTTTGAGGATTTTGAGAAATAAACAAGACACAATACCTTTCCAATGAGACAAAAATGTTTACACTTACTCAGCTATAAATGTTATAAATATATCTAATTTTTGTCTAACAGGAAGAACACATGTAGTCCAGATATTTTCATCTTGTTTAATAAGAGTTTATATTCCATTAGAAGTACTCAGGAATTTCACTGTGTTCCACCACAGCCAAAAAAAATCTCACCTATCAAGATTTATATAGGTTGGGACCTTTGAGATAAACTAGGAAAAGAGATATGTTTTCTATCCATCTTAAAAGTTACACCTGGAGAAGATTGTATAATGTTCTCAAGATGCACCACTCCCTGTGTCAATTTAATAGTTTGTTTCAATGTCATAAGACAACTACCATATCTTATACCTATATACATACTAAAATCCCTAAGGGATGGTTTTTACTGTGTGGACAACAGACTTTCTCTTACGTTCCGACTAATACCATAGGAGGGCCTTGTTCTCTAGAAAGATTAATATCAGGGCACAGAACCTGAATAATACCCAACTTAGAAAGACCCAGCAGGCCCAAAATCTTTATTTTATTTTCAGAGACAGAGTTTCATTTATTAACCCTCAGTAGAGTGCCATAGCATCACATCTCACAGCAACCTCCAAATCCTTGGGCTTAGGGGATTCTCTTGCTCGAGTAGTTGGGACTACAAGCACCCACCACAATGCCCAGCTATTTTTTGTTGCAGTTTGGCTGGGGCTGGGTTTGAATCCACCACCATAGGTATATGAGGCCGGCGCCTTACCCACTGAGCCACAGGTGCCACCCCAGGCCCGAAATCTTAATCTCCCATAAAGTTGCTGGAGTGATGTCCTTCTCTTCAGCCCTGCTGAATATCCTTCCTTGCCTCTATTTGTGATGCCAGCTATGATAATTAAATTAAATGCTGCAATAAGTCAGCTAACTTACACCATGATAAAAACACTAAATGCCATCTCATAAGCTGTTAATACTCTACACATAACATTTAGACAAGTCCAGCTTGGCGCTTGTAGCTCAGTGGCTAGGATGCCAGCCACATATACCAGAGCTGGCGGGTTTGAATCCAGCCCGGGCCTGCCAAACAACGAGAACTACAACCAAAAAATAGCTATTGTGGCAGGCGCCTGTATTCCCAGCTACTTGGGAGGCTGAGGCAAAAGAATTGCTTCAGCCCAAGAGTTTGAGGTTGCTGTGAGCTGTGATGCCATTGCACTCTACTGAGGGTAACATAGTGAGACTCTGTCTCAAAAAAAAACATATGAAACTGAGCCACCATTCATTATTTACTTCTGAGACATAATCATGGGTGTGCAGAAATGGTTTTTGTTTGTTTTGTTTTGTTTTTTGTTTTTTTGCAGTTTTTGGCTGGGGCTGGGTTTGAACCCACCACTTCTGGCATATGGGGCCGGTGCCCTACTCCTTTGAGTCACAGGCACCACCCGGGTGTGCAGAACTTTAAAAAATGTGCTGTTTTATCATATCAAATAACTCTCAGTTAATATAATAAAACATCATGTACAGTAGGTACAAAATGGGCTTCATGATAACACTCAACAAAAGGCTCTCTCAGTTGTTTTTTTTTGAGACAGAGTCTCACTATGTCGCCCTCAGTAGAATGTCGTGGTGTCACAGTTCACAGCAACCTCAAACTCTTGGACTTAAACAATTCTCTTGTTTCAGCCTCCCAAGTAGCTGGGACTACAGGCACCTGCCATGATGCCCAACTATGTTTTTTGTTGCAGTTGTCATTGTTGTTTTAGCAGGGCCAGGTTCGAACTTATCAGCCTCAGTGTAGGTGGCCAGTGCCCTACCCATTGAACGATGGGCACTGCCTTTTAGTTTTACTCTTAATTATTTTCTTAGTTACCTGGTTTAAGTTGGTTGAGAGCCTTAGTCATTAAAATAGAAATTATTTGCTTTCTAGAAATATTCATATGTTGCTACATCCATACACCCCATATTTCATGTCTATTTGCACTACATGTTGAAATTATAGTTTCTTTAATGTAAGATAAGCCCTCATATTAATACAACTAATTACAGTGATTATTTTCATTCAAATCAACTTCATAGATACAAAATATAATAATGACAGTGATGAAATGAGAGCACATGTGCTGGAAACTAGATGGAGTCAGTCAGACCTGGGCCAACATGACATATGGTCTGGTCCATTCAGGTCCTGCCTGACCTTTACCCCTTGTCTCCCATTCTTACTGTTTTGTAAATTTAGCTCCCACCCAGAAGATGCCCATCTTGAGTTTTAGGTGGATTGACTTGGGAGATTAACTTTAAAATTGAAATGTTGTTTTGGGTCATGAGTCATACTGATTATTGTTTACTGTGGGTCATGGGTTCTGCTGATTATTGTTTAAAATAAGGGTTAACAGGGTCTTCACTTTGAACTTAAATGTATAAAACTGTAATGTTGGAAGTCTTGGAAAGGCTATTCTCACAATTCTCCAGAATCTCCAGCTTTTGACAAAGTTTGGTGGACCTATCTCCATCTCTACATATTGGTTGACAGTGACAGGTGGCCGGACTCTCTTCGTTGGGTACCAAAATCAACTCTTTTAACTGGATTTTGAGTCTTTTGATTTTTTTTCAGTTGACATGAGAAATAGATTTCAGTAAGATTTTTAGAAAATCAGCTGTATGATTTGTGATGCAACTCTCTCCCCCCATCTCCCCAAGAAATCATCAGTAAAAACAATATACTCTGCACTTTTGGAGTCTGGTCAGGACTTGCCTTATGAATGTTGGGAATGTATCAAGCCTGTCAGGGCCGGCACAGGAAGGAAAGCAAGGGCAGGCCAGGATCATTTGTATTTTCATGCAGCTTGTGTGTTTGAGTATTATGGCACAGAACTATCTTGCTGAGAGAACCAGAGCTGTTATTTGGTGGCTCATGCTGGGAGAGGAAAGAACACCAATGAATAATTGTGGGATTACAGCCATGAGAGGAGTGAGGATGACAATCTGACTCCAAAAAGGGTAGGTTGTGGGGAAGCAGCGATTCTCAGTTTGCTCGACTGAGTGCTTGGTACCTAACAGGACTTCGGGAGGTATTTGCCAATCGGACCATACAGGATATAGGAATATTTCAATTTGGCGAGCTGGGGATTATTACTTTCATTGTACAGATGAAGGAACTCAAGCCTTGCAGTGAGGAGACAATATCCCCGGCCCCAGTTTCCTCTATATCCGCTCCCGCCCAGCCTATCCCGCACTTCCTGATTCCGCCCCGCCCGCACGCAACTACTTCCTGTCCCTACCGCTGGGAGCCGTAGGGCGGTAAGTCCATGCTGCGAGGGCTCATATGGCCTTCGAAAACAATCCGTAGGCCGGGCAACAGCGAGTGCAAGCAGTAGTGGACCATTCTTTCTCGCGTTCCTGGGCATAACGCAGCAAACATCCCTCGCGAAGACCCGTCCTCCCTGCGTGTGGAAGACGTCACTTCCGCCCCAGCGGGCAGATGAAAGTAGGAAGTACAGCAGGCCCCCGGCTAGGTAGCTAAGCGGAGTCCTGACCGGTCTTGATATTTCTGTGTTTTTTTCTGGATCGTCCTGGGCTTTAGGAGAGACAGTATGCTGAGTAGAGCTGGCAGATTTATTGAATAAAAATACTGGGTGGCCGGCTCGGCGCCCGTAGCCCAGTGCTTAGGGCGCCGGCCAGTACACCATAGCTGGCAGGTTCGAGCCCAGCCTGGGCTTGTTAAACAACAATGACAATTGCAACAAAAAAATAGCCGGGCATTGTGGTGGGCGCCTGTAGTCCCAGCTACTCGTGAGGCTGAGGCAAGAGAATTGCTTGGGCCCAAGAGTTTGAGGTTGCTGGTGACCTGTGACTCCACCGCACTCTACTGAGTGTGACATAGTGAGACTGTCTAAAAAAAAAAAAAATAATAATAATAATACAGGGTGGCCAGTTAAATTTGAATTTCAGATAACTGAATAATTTTTATCATAGTATAAGTATTGAATATCGTATGGAACATACTTAGATTTGAAAAAAATCACTTATGGCTGGATGCAGTGGCTCACACCTGTAATCTTAGCACTCAGGGAGGCTGAGGCAGGTGGATTGCTCAGGAGTTAGACACCAGCTTGAGGCAGAACAACACCCTGTCTCTACTAAAAATAGAAAAAACTTGCCAGGAGTTGTGGCTGGTTCCTGTAGTCCCCTCTACTGGGATATGAAGCAGGTGAATGGCTTGAGCCCAGGAGTTTGAGGTTGCTGTAAGCTAGTCTAAGACCTTGGCCCTCTAGCGTGGAGCAACAGAGTGAGAGTTTGTCTTAAAAAAAAAAAGAAGAAAAGAAAAGAAAGAAAGAAATCAGGCTCAGCGCCGGCGTAGCACAGTAATTATAGCACCAGCCACATACACTAAGGGTGGCAGGTTTGAACCTGGCCTGGGCCAGCTAAACAACAATGAATAATAACTGCAAGAAAAAATAGCCGAGCGTTGTGGCGGGCGCCTGTAGCCCCAGCTGCTTGGGAGGCTGAGGCAAGAGAATCACTTAAACCCAAGACTTGGAGGTTGCTGTGAGCTGTGACGCTATGGCACTCTACCCAGGGTGACGTAATGAGACTTTGTCTCAAAAAAAAAAAAAAAAAGAAAGAAAGAAATCACCTACCTGAAATTCAGATTTAACTGGATTCCCTGTATTTTTACTGGAAACCTTAGCTTTGAGGGTCGTCCTTCCCTGGATTGTAGTATCCATTAGCAATGCTGGTATCCTGTAGCACCCTATGTCCATCTGGGAAATAGCATAGTATTGGGGACTGCCCCAAGGTCCCACCATGACCCAGACCTTACTCCCACTCCTGATTTGAACCCAAACAACTTGCTGGATTGTCCTTCTGAATGCTGAAATTCCTCATATTGTGTGACCTGAGGATGTGTTCTGGGCTTTGGCGGTCCGCCTCCCCACAAAGACCCAGTGTTTCCAGGCCCCCATCCCAGGCCCATGAGACAGTTGTGAAAATCATCTGATGCCGGGCAGCGCCTGTGGCTCAGTGGGTAGAACACCTGGCCCCATATTTCGAGGGTGGCAGGTTCAAACCCATCCCTGGCCAAATGGCAACAAAAAAATAGCTGGGTGTTGTAGCAGACACCTGTAGTCCCAGCTACTCGGGAGGCTGAGATAAGAAAATCGCGTAAGCCGAGGAGTTGGAGGTTGCTGTGAGCTGTGTGACACCACAGCACTCTACTGAGTGCGATAAAGTGAGACTCTATTTCTACAAAAAAATAAAAATAAATCATCTGATGCCAAGATGCTAGACCTAATGGGCAAGACCCTGGCGTCCTCCTGGAAAAATCCAGCACATTTTCAGAATCCCGCTGTATCTTCTGTGTTCCCTTTAATAGGGTATATTAGTTAGTTTTCTCTTATGGAAAGCTGCGAACCAGGCAGACTACATGGCCAGGGGTTAGAAGTTGCTATGTTATTTGGGTGTGAAATAAATGTGTTTGGGGGTTTCTGTGTTACAGTGGATGGCATCAGAAAGCCTGAGGGTATTAAGGGGAGAGCATTGGTCTTAGTCACACCACACCTCTCATTTTGCACATGAGGCCCACGGAAAGAAATAGAAGTGTCCCAGCCACTCAGTAATAAAGGTGGAATCTCAATTCCCAGACTCTCCTGCTCTATCCCCAGTTGCTGATGGAGTCAGCTTGCAGCATTTATGGTAGGCATTTATTTAAAAAGTGCGTTTTTACAGATGAGTTCTTTGGGGCTTTGTTGTCCTTAAAGCCCTCCATGGCTTACAGACTTTCACCCCAAGGTTTTACTCTGTCCAGAGAGGAACAGGACTACTTGGGCTCAACTATGGGAGCTTGACCTTTTCTTGCTCCACCCATTTGGCTCTCATCACTGTGGGTAGTGTGATCCAGGACTTGTTTTGTTATCTTGGAGCCAGAAGGGCCCAGCTATGTGGGTGTAAGGGCGTCCTTTTCTGTCCTGCAGATTGGCCCTCATGGCACATGGCCTCACATGAGGTTCCACAAAGACCCAGACCTTACTCTCATTCCTGGTTTGAACCTGAACATCTTGCTGGACTGTCCTTCCAAATGCTGGGATTCCTCAGATTGTGTGATTTGAGGATGTGTTTTGGGCTTGGACTGTCAATGCCCTGGTGAGCCTGCAGCCTCTCCACAAAGACCCAGTGTTTCCAGGCTTCCCTTCCAGTCTATGAGATAACGCAATAGAGTAGGCTAGAGGTCAGTGGGTTTGAGATCAGTTGGTGGGATAATCGACAGCCTCTTGGCAGCAGAGGTGGTATAGAGGTAAGGAGGGAGTGCCAGAAAGGGATGTTGCCCTTATTTGAGAGCTCTGAAGTGCAAGGGGTGGGAAAGGGGCGGGCAGGAGCCCACTGGTAGGGACTGTTCCCTTTGTAGATGATTAACTCCCAGCCAAAGGGGATGACCTAGGAAGAGGGCTCAGCTAACAGGAACTTTGGACTTCAGTCAGAGTGTTCAGAGGGCTGGCATGTGGTCTGCAGAGGAGAACATGGTTGGGTGGCAGAGCTGGTCTCTAAGGATTAGAGTGAGATCAGGCAGCTGTAGACTTCAAGAATTCTCCTTGGGCTGTCAGATGGCTCACTTTTACAGCAGCAGGTGTCGGGTCCACTGGCCCTGAGCCCTCAGTGGGGTGTGGGCTACCTACCTCTTGTCTTACAACGGCTTCATTTGTGATTTTTTTTTCTCCACTAGGTAGCCATGGGTGCCAGACAGTGCGGAGACTTGTAGGGCATGGCTGCAGCTCTGCAATTTCTGCCCCATGTGGCCCGAGCCCCCTTGCGTTCACTCCTCTGGGGGGGCCCAGTGGCCCGGCTGGCCAGTGGCATGGCCTTGGCAGAGCAGGCGCAGCAGCTGTTCAAGAGTGCTATAGGTGCCATGTTGCCGGGTCCTATGCTGCACCGGACACTGTCCTTGGACCCTGGGGGCAAGCAACTGAAAATACGGGACCGGAGCTTTCAGCTGCAACAAAACCTCTACCTGGTGGGCTTTGGTAAGGCTGTGCTGGGCATGGCAGCTGCTGCTGAGGAGCTACTAGGCCAGCATCTCGTGCAGGGTGTGATCAGCGTTCCTAAGGGGATCCGTGCTGCCATGGAGCATGCTGGCAAACAGTAAGGAGCCTTGGGGAGGGGTGTGGTGGGCTGCTTCCCAGGTTCCTGGAAGGAAACCGGGCCCAGACCCAGACTGGAACAGAGCCTGTCCTTCCCTTAGCAGCTCCCTTTTTCTTCTGGGTCTGGCCTGGTTTCAGGGTAGGTGTCAGCTGGCATCCTCATTCATGCCACCTTCACCTGTATGGTTGAGAAATCAGGTGAGAGGAGAGGATCCCATCCCATCTCTTGTTCTCTGTTCTCTCCCTCCTCAGGGAGATGCTGCTGAAGCCACACAGCCGAGTCCAGGTATTTGAGGGTGCGGAGGACAACCTGCCAGACCGTGATTCACTTCGTGCTGCACGGGCCATTCAGCAGCTAGCTGAGGGGCTCACAGCTGATGACCTGCTGCTAGTGCTCATCTCAGGTGTGGGTGCCAGATTGGTTCAAGACATTGGGCAGGGGTCCTCTAAATATAAGGTCTGTGGGAAATAATGTCTGAGTCCTCAGGGCCACAGCATGAAATTGGGAGCAAGGGAGGCTGTGAGGAGCTCAAATGGTGACTCCTGAGTAGCCTTGGGCCAGGTATCTGGCTTTCCTGAGCTATTGGGTACCCCTGAACTGACCTTGTTGGGTGATGATGAGAGGGTGCATGAGGAAGTGCCATCAGCAGAGCCCTTGGAAAATGTCACTGTTGTTACTGCTGTATGCACCAGTATACCTGGCTCAGAACCCAGGTTTTCAGACTTATGTTGATCCTCTGCTGTTGCCCTCTTCTCTGCTCCAGTTCCCGTCTCTTAAGGATGAGTTAATTTTTCCACTGCCTTCTGGGATCTGGGGTATCCCAAGGCAGGGGGACAACCTCAGGTGGCCAAGGTATAGTGACTGTGCACATATTGCATGACCACACGGGGGCACCCCAACCCCACCTTTCTAGCCCCTCTTCTCCAATGTGGATTTGTCCGCTACTGCTTGCCTGGTTCCCTGGGTTGGGATCCCCCTCCCTTTTTTTTTTTTTTTTGAGACAGAGTCTCACTATGTCCTCTTTGGTAGAGTGCTGTGCTGTCACAGCTCACAGCAACCTCAAACTCTTGGGCTTAAGCAATTCTCTTGCCTCAGCCTCCCAAGTAGCTGGGGCTACAGGCGCCTGCCACAACATCTGGCTATTTTCTTGTTGTAGTTGTCATTGTTGTTTAGCAGGCCAGGGCCGGGTTGGAACTTGCCAGCCCTGATGTATGTGGCCGGCTCCCTAGCCTATTGAGCTACAGGCACTGAGCTGGAATCTCCCTTTCATCTGATGCCTTCACTGTCTCTATAGGTGGGGGCTCAGCCCTGCTGCCTGCCCCCATCCCACCTGTCACACTGGAGGAAAAGCAGACACTCACCAAACTGCTGGCAGCCCGTGGAGCCACCATCCAGGAGCTGAACACCATTCGGAAGGCCCTGTCCCAGCTCAAGGGTGGGGGACTGGCTCAGGCTGCCTACCCTGCCCAGGTAGGCTGGCAAAGCCAGGCCCAAATGTGCCAGGGTGATGAAAGCCTAGAACAGTGTGCAAGTTGTCCAGGGCACGTATGAGAATCCACAGGGCCTGCTGGGTAAAATCATGGGAAAGGCCCTAGGGAGGGGGCAGGGGAGTCCATGTGATCAGGTGTTCTGCAAGTCTGCCTGAGAGGAGTTAGATATGGGTGAGGAGGTACACTAGGTGGTGTGAGGGTATGTGGGTACCCAGGGAGAAATTTGTCCTTGTGGGCTCTGGGGCAAGCTGGAGGTGGGACTGAGCCTTGCCCTGTTGCCCTTCCCCAGGTGGTAAGTCTGATCCTGTCAGATGTGGTGGGGGATCCTGTGGAGGTGATCGCCAGCGGTCCCACTGTGGCCAGTGCCCATAATGTACAAGATTGCTTGCACATCCTCAATCGCTATGGCCTTCGTGCTGCCCTGCCTCGTTCTGTGAAGACTGTGCTGGCTCGGGCTGACTCTGACCCCCATGGGCCACACACTTGTGGTCACGTCCTCAATGTGATCATCGGCTCCAATGCACTGGCACTGGCTGAGGCCCAGCGGCAAGCAGAGGTGCTTGGCTATCAGGCTTTGGTGCTGAGTGCAGCCATGGAGGGTGATGTGAGAAGTGTGGCCCAGTTCTATGGGCTGCTGGCCCAAGTGGCTGGAACCCGCCTTACCCCATCCATAGCTGGGGCTTCTGTGGAGGAACATGCAAAACTCCATGAACTGGCAGCTGAGCTCCAGATCCCAGACTTGCAGCTGGAGGAAGCTCTGGAAGCTGTGGCAGAGGCTAGAGGCCCAGTCTGCCTGCTAGCTGGTGGCGAGCCCACAGTGCAACTGCAGGGCTCAGGCAAGGGTGGCCGGAACCAGGAACTGGCCATGCGTGTTGGAGCAGAGCTGGGAAGATGGTCCCTGGGGCATGTTGAGGTGCTGTTTTTGAGCGGTGGCACTGATGGGCAGGATGGTCCCACAGAGGCTGCTGGGGCCTGGGTCATGCCTGAACTTGCCAGCCAAGCTGCTGCTGAGGGCTTGGACATGGCCACTTTTTTAGCCCACAATGACTCACACAGCTTCTTCTGCCGCCTCCAGGGTGGGACACACCTGCTGCACACAGGGCTGACAGGTACCAATGTCATGGATGTCCACCTCTTGTTCCTGCGGCCTCGGTGATGGCATAGGGGGAGTCCAGAGGAGGTCTACAAGGGCTAGGTCCTAGGGCAGACAGGGTTGGTCCCTCACTAGGCCTTAGGGCCTCTCCTTCTGCTCATCCCTGTTTGCTTAGCCCTCACACTTTCCACTCAGGGCCTCTCTGCTTTGTGTCCATTCCCTTTAACTAGACTGGCAGATGGGGATGCCCTCTATCCCTATGCCCCGGCAGCAGGTACCCCTGAGGACCAGGACAAGACCCTTGACCAGTTCACTTTTCTCCCCTGGGAAACTCCTCTGTTGAGCCTCTTAGCCTGTTTCCACCCCTACCCCCATGGAGTAAAGCAAAAGTGACTGAAAAGAAAAAGACCACATTATGGGTTCTCAGTATGTGTTCCCTCAGAGCAAAAAGTATGGTGGAGCTGCTGGCGTAGCATGTGTGCTGGGCATGCTTGGGACTATTTCAGGTAAATGGAAGCCTGTGCCTATCTCTGGAGCCTGCAAACTGGAGTCTGACTCCTAACAGCTTCAATGAGCAGAAGCAGAGACCCCAGGGAGGACAGGCCTTGGAGTGACTAACTACCTGGCCAGCAATGACTGCTGTGGCATCCTTACAATGCTCTCTCCAGCCTCAGCCTGAGTGCCTCATTGGATGAACATTTACTACCTGTTAACCAAGGATGTCCCTTCTGTCTTTGAATAGCCCTTAGCCACAGACTGCGCCTTTTTTGGTTATGCTGAAATCTTCCCCCAGCTCTTAGCCCCCTATTTATCAAGGGACTGCCCTCAGCTACATAGGATGCTGGACCTTGTTTCCTCATGCCAACTCCACTTTCATAGGCTGAACATCCCCAGTTCTTTCAGCCACTTTGAGGACACAGGTTAGGTCCTGGTTCCAGCCCTTTAGTGGGTGAGTCCAAGCAGTGATGGGATCTAGCAACCCTCTGCCCCTTCTCATTACAGCAGGTGGGAGAAGAGAGGTGTGTGGGGAGGAGAGCCACAGAAGAATGGCTCCCTTGGCCTGACCAGCAGCCTGGTTCGGAAATGGAGGCACTACTAGTAGTTCCACTCGGGCCCCCTTGCTGGGTATTAGAGCCCTCCGCTGGCCGTCCCCGCCGTGCGCCACGGCTCCAATCCCTATATGAGTGAGCAGTAGAATCACATAGGAATAAAAAGCCATAGAGAACAGCGAGGCCTGGGGCTGCTCTTGTTGACCCTTATCCAACCCTACCCTTCCCCCTCCCTGAGGACATACCTTCCCCCTGGGAAGAGCATCTCTTTCCCACTTGGGCTCTGCACAGCCTAGCTTGTGGATAGTTCATGACTTGGGGAGCTGGCTTACACTGGGCAGGCTGGATTTTGGGAGGGAGGTGAGCAGGGCTCTGGGACCATGGAGGTTTAGGAAAGGGGCAGTTTGCACCCTACTAGGATGCATGGGCACCTCTTCCTTTCCTTCTTTCTTGGCATTGGAGTTCATGCTGACTAGGGTTGCAGTCTCAGGGGACATGGTTATCTTCACATGGCAGTATCATGCCTGGTGTTCCTTTCGCAACCTCTAGATGTGCCTGTCCCTTTTTCAGTCTTTACCTTTGGGGGCATGATCATAGCACTGGGTGCCAGGTTGCAGGCAAAAGCAGAATAGGAGGGCTGGGGCTAAGGGCCTGGCAGCCATGTCCTCTGTGTTTGGTGGGCATATGAGCACACAGATGTTGGTGTTGGCATGCCAAGAGGGAGAATGCGTGTGTGAGTGTGATACATCTGCTTAGGGTTTGGGGTGTGGGTAGGGTCTTTCAGGGGGCTCTCTCTGTCCCCCCTTGGCCTCTTCATCATACCTTTGTTTGTGGGGGCTGGGAAACCAGGGCTTGGATTGGGCCCCCTAGGGCCAAATAGTCTGTGGGTTTAACCCATTAGAGTTGCTCACTCAGTACCCCAGAGATAAGAAGGGATACATTTGGCTATAGTCTAGATGATAAAATGGGATAATGTGAATGTTTGATAGGACTCATTTACTCCATAAATGTCAATTATGGATTATTAAAGAACTCCCTTCCTTTGGCTTTTGGCTTCTGTGTGTCTCCTGGCTCAGGTTCCTACTACCCTTGTGCCCACTTTATCTGCATTCCTAGATGCTTTCCCTGGCTCATTGGAGGCATTTGCCATGGGAGGTGCCTGGCCTCTCTTGTTGCAGCAGCTCTCACAGGCCCCTTCATTCTCTGCACTTGGGATGAACTAAGAGCAGCTAGACAGTGGGCCTGGACCGCTCTTAGATGTGGGCTCATCCAAACCCTTTTATTTTATAGGTGAAGATAGGGAGAGAGAAGGTGGCTTGTCTAGGACTGCTCAGCAATCCAGCCATAGAACCAGGATAAGAACCTGGTTGGGATGTACTTAATTATCCTCTGCCACCATCTGAGACTTATAGGCTCTGGGACTTAGGAAGGGCTTAGCCAGACCCAGAGGATCTACTTCTGCCTCCCCACTGTCCTCAAGGGCTTGGAGATGGTGACATGACTATGCTTGGCCTCTCTGGAGATCCATAAAGCAGTTTTATGGGACTCCTGGCTCAGAGAGGGGTCTCTATTGTGTGTGTGATTTGTCTGAAAACCGCGTGCAGTTCAGTAGTAGACTCCTACATAAAGGTGTGTGCATGTGTGTGCATGTATATATGGACATCTTTGTGTGTACTCACATTTGTATGTGCTCACATGGGATCTTCTGGAAGCAGTCTCTGAGCTGTGCTCTGCCCCATCCCAGGGTGGAGACAACAGGTGTAATTAGAGTGTTGGGATATGGTGGAGCTAGTTGGGGAAGGAGGGCATTCAGGCTGGCAGAGGCTAGTTGGCAAAGGGCCTTGTGTGCCTGGCTGAGGGGATTGACTTCATGTTGACAGCAGTGGCAAGCCTCATGAAGATTTTGGCAGGTAGTGATGCCATGAGGCTGTTTTGGGACTTTGATACTGAGGGCCACCTTCCTTACTACAGGTGGTGAGGGATGCCCCCACGAGATGCAAGGAGATGGAAGGATGTCATAGGTGGGAGAGAGGTGCATCACCAGCCTTTGGGAACCCCCTCCCACCTTCCCTCTGCCTGCTTCTCTGCATCTTCAGCCCAGGGAACCTTGTAGATGCCTGCCTAGGAACCAAGACTGGAAGCCCTGGCTTAAATACTCCTGGGAGTAAACTGAGTCTCTGTGTCCCTGAGAATGCCATCAGGGCCTTGAGGATTTGCAAGGCAGAGAGGCTGGGCAGCTAGTAGACACTTTGATGGGCATAAGGGCCCAGCCTGTCATGAGGATCTCACCATGGTGGCAGTTAAGTGTCCTGGAAGGAGCACTGGAGTAGGAGTAGGTCCTAGGTCCTGTCCTGGTCTTGCAAGGCCTTCATTTTCTCCCCTGTCAAAGGGGGACAATGTCTTTGCCCTGCTTGCCTCTTTGGGGAAGTGTCAGTGGCAGGTGATCTATGTGGGAACCCTGTGTACATGCAGGGAGCTAAGGGAGGGAGGGAAATAATGAAGAGGTATCAGTCTCCTTGAGGAGAATTTCATTAAGCTCTTAGCTCAGGGAGATCTCCTTCCAAGGCAGGGCTAGGACTTTGGTGTTCATAGGCTGAGTTGAGTAACCTGCTGCCCTCTGGCATTGAGTTGGCACTAGCAGAGAGGATGGTATATGAGTTTTTACTGGCCACTAGGGTGCATGGTGCTGTGGGAGAGCCAGAATAAGCTGAGCCAGCCTAGAAGAGAGCCCCCTAATGTCTCAGAAAACTGGGCAGGGCAACCTGCCTCCCTTTCGGTCTGGATCATGGGTGAGGAATATGATGAAGCCCAAACTGGGGTGGGGAATGACTGGCTTGACCCCAGGCTGGGATGTCTACCTAGGTGAGAGGATTTGGGATGTGCTAGGGGAGTAGAAGGGTTGTATAGGGATGGGGGACACTGACACTGGGTGGTGGGGAAGCCAATGACCTAGGCAGGGTTCTGTGTGAGAGATGGAGCTGCCATGAGCTATGCCCAGCCTGGAAGGAATGGTCTTTCTCCCCAAGGCGGAAAGGTCTGTGAGTCAGATCCTTCCCAGGTAGCCATTGGAGCTAGTCCTGAGGCTTTGCCACCCTGACCCTCTTCTCCTGACTCAGGCTGGTCATAGTGGCTGGAGGGGGGAGATGGAGGTGGGCTAAGCGCAGTACCAGCTCATGTCCACAGTTCTGACTGTACTTCTCTGCACATGTTACTTCATGACAAGGGGTGGGTGGGTGCTGCCCTGCTCAGATGAGAAGGTTCAGGCAAAGGGAAGAGGGTGAGAAAGAATTGGCCCCTAGAAACAAGTGCTCCATCTGCCTAGTCTCCTAGTCCTAGAGGACCACTGGCTTTATCAGATCTGCCTCATGGACCATTACCCACATGATCTGGTCCACCACTGGCTCCCTGTGGATCTGTAGGACCTGGCCCTGCCCTGACCAGACCACCAGAGGCTGGCCCCCAAGAATGCACCCCATTTGGAAGGTCTTCCCTGGTGTCCCCACACTTTCAGCCTTTCCTGCCTTTCCTCTGATAGCTAGCAGAGCCACCTGCTCTCCTCTCTGGGGAGATGTGAGCAGCACACCTCTTGCTATCTCCAGCCCCACCCCTCCAGCCACAGTTCTGGCTGAGGGGGTGGGGCCCCTGGCATTGGTTTCTGCCCCTTCAGTTAACTCCCACCCGCCTGCCCAGATTCAGGATCTTGGGATCTCCTTTGGTCCTGGGTTGTCTCCAAAAATCATACAGCCTCACCCAAGCCAGGGCTGTCTCTGCTTGCTCCCCCACCCCTACCCACAGAGCCCCCAGTCCTCCCTGTCCAACCCAGTTCTAGGAAGCCAATTGCGGGAACATCTAGGCTCTGGCCTGAAAACCTTCTGTTTGCAACTCTGGGTAAAGCTGTCTGGAGGAAGCTGGTCCAAGACCAGCTTGGTCTTGGTGAGGGAAAAGTGCTTGGCCCCCCATGTGGCTCTTTAGGTCTGAGAGTTAGGAGCTTGGAGGGAAACCTGCCTGTGGCAGGATGATCTTTCCCCTGCTCAGACTCCGTACCTGGGCAGTGGGAGCAGTCCCAGCACATTTTGACTAGCAACCCCTAACCCCTGCCCAAGGACAGGCACTTGTAGGGCCACAACCCTGTGGACAGTGCTCCTGCTGCACTCGGCAATCCCACAGCTGTAGCCCAGCCAGAAGCAGGGTTCAGAGCTCTGGACTCCAGGACTGGGCATACACTCCAGCCTTCAGGGGTGGGCTGTTCAGGCAGCCTAGCCTCCACCCACCTTGTTGGCTTCCCCTGAAGATCTCTTTCAATCAGGGCTGCCTGCAGAAGCCAGGCATTGGGGCAGGGACAGAGCTTGCCAGCCTCATCCCTTACCGCCAACTGGCTGCCCCTCTGCCCTCCACTCCTGCTGACCACTGGGGCACCTGAGGCTGGTACTCTGATGCTTTCACTGCCCAGAGCAGGGAAGCATTGTGGCCCAGGCTGCCCACTCTCCCCACCTGCCTGTCCCTGCCTCTGGCTACCCCTTGTCTGCATCCCCAGATCCCGCAAGCTCACCTCAGCGGCGCTGTCTCCTCACCAGAGGCACTGCAGTGTGGGAACTGTCCCGAGGAGCCGGTTCTCAGCTGAAACAAAGAGGTGGGGGAGAAAGAGGGGGGCAGCGGGAGAGGGAGAGGGTGAGTGAGCCGGGGAAGGAGTGGAGGCTGGAGGGGGAAGAGAGAAAGGAGAGGATGAGAGAGAAGAGAAGAGGGGAGGGGAGGACAACATGCCTGCCTGCTCAGAGATAAAGCCTGACACCCAGGGACTGAGGGACCAAGAAAGGACGGGAGAGGAAATGGGAAGGGGGCGGAGGAGGTGATGGGGCCAGAGGGGAGAGACTATTAGGGGGCGGGAGAGCAGGGATGGGTGAGGAGGTGTGGGGCAAGCTAGGGGGCGTGGGCAGAAGAGGGAATGTGTGCTGGCAGGCTGCAGGCTGCAGGGGGCAGGCAGCGGCTAGTGGGCTGGCAGGCTGGGCAGAGGGGCCCCACCCTTGTCCCATACCAGGCTCTGGTCTTAGGGGAGGCCAAGAGGACTTGTATGGGAGAAGACCACACGTGAGGGAGAATGGCAGGGAGAAGGGACCAGCCAGGCAGAGGGTTTGGTTGCGGGGCTGGTGGGCTGGCTGGGTAGATGGGGCCAGTCATAAGGCGACAAAGACATGAGAAGAACAAAGGTGTATGAATGGAAGAATCAGTCCCTGCTGGTCCTGGGTGCCCCAGCCCTAAGCATTCCCGACAGAGCCTTCTGAGCAGAGGGCAGGTTCACTCTGGGGCAGTCCAGGCTCTGAAGTGGCAGCCTGAGGTAAAGGGGAGAGAAGACTGGGCTGTGCAGGCAGGCAGGGAGGGGTTCCCTTCATTCTTTGAGAACTCCGAACACCCAGGGCACACACCGTGATGGACCACACATCAGGATGCTGGTGTCACTGTCTTTTGGGGGAGGGGATGGCTGATGGGGACTATCCTATAACTGAGATCTGGGTAGGGGAAGCCCTCACTTAGGAGACAGCATGTGGGGCTCCAAGGGGGGGAGGATGGTGGGCATATCAAGGAAGGAGAGGAGTGGGGATGAGAGGTGTGGGGAAGCAGGCAAAGGGAGGGGTGTGATGGAAAGGAGGCTGCATGGGGTGAACCCAGGGCTGAGGGGCCACCAGTGCAGAGCCTCCTACTCCACACTCCATGGTTCTTGGGTTGCCGAATGCAGACCTAATGAAGGATGGAATAATAAGCCACTTCCCTGTTGCTACCCTCCTGCTGCCAAGTGCTGCTGTGACAGGCAAGGGCAATGTCTGGGGAAGTCAGCTTGGGAAAGTCTGTGTGAGTGCTGGGGGCCTGGACCAGACCTGGCCCATCCTTCACTCACCCTGCACATAGCCCCCGGGCTGAGAAGCACAGAAGTTGCTCTCATGCTCAGAGGCACAGAAGTTCCAGGTGCCTTCCCACACCTTCAACCAAGAGAAGTCCCACTTCTTGCCCAGCCTGAGATTCCTCATGGAGGTTCCAGAGCATAGTCTTTGCAGAGGGAATAGTAGGCTTGCTTAAATTATGACAAGGAGAGTGGGAGAGGGTCCTCAAGTGCCACCCTGCATGGAAGGGTCAGAGGTGGGTGCCCAGGCTAGCTCCTAATCCCCCCTGCTCTACCCAGCAGGGCTACATGGACAGGGCTCCCACTGGTCCAGCTCTCTCCTCCAGTAGCCTGGAGCCCCAAGAAAGGAAAGTACTTTCCTTCTTTTCTCATTTTTCCTTTATTTTATTTTTTATTTAGAAATAATTTCAAATTTGTAGAAAAGTTGCCAGAATAAGAATAATACAAAAGACACCCATATGCCCTTAGGGCATGTATTCCACTATTGTTAACATTAGACTATGGTGAATATTTTTGCCACATTTGCTTTCTCTCTCTTCCTCTCTCTCTGCTGGGTGGGTGAGTGTGTGTGTGTGTGTGTGTGCGCACTTGCGAATGCATGTGTGTGTGTATAGACATACATAATTTTTTTCCTGAGCCATTTGAGTAAGTTCCAGACATTTGAAAGGATTGCTTCCTATCTGTGTCTGTCTCTGGAGCCAGCCCTTGGGAGCCCAGATCACGTTTATGTGGAATGAAGGCAGGCCTGGGACAGGCAACAAATGAGTGGATATCACCTAGTTGGAATCTGAGACCCGAGGACTGGTCAAGGCCACTCTAGGAGTTGGATGGTCCAGGGCTGGGTTGAGTGTAGGGGCTGTGCAGGGCCTGTGGCCCTGGAAAGCAGATGGACTAGTGAGCAGGGAGGGAGCCGTCACCCACCAAACTGAGCATGTGGTGTTTGCTGGGTGTGGAGCCGCAGCATATGTCTGTGAAGATGGCAAAGGCAGGCGGGTGGAGCTGGGAGAGCAGGGATGGCACCTGGGCACACTCAAGAGACTGTGTGCTGTTTGGCTCTGACTGGGGTGAGAAGACCCAGCTGTTGGAGGCCACAGTCCCAGCACTGAGGCCTCACACTCCTGCCTTCGGGACCCTCCCCACAACCCTTTGAAGGACAGACCAGGACAGTCCCACCTGATAGCTGGTCCATGCTGATCTGCTTAGAGAGGGCAGGGTAGGGGCTCCAGCCCTACTGGGGCTTACATGCTGGTCCCTGACCCAGGGTTAGTGTTCTTTCTGCATCCCCCGTTCATTAAAATGGGTTGGAGTCCATCTGGAGGCTGTACATCCTTCAGATGGCTGGGGCTACAGGCGCCCACTACAATGCCCAGCTATTTTTGTTTTTAGAGATGGAGTCTCACTCTCGCTCATCTGGTCTCAAACTCCTGAGCTCAGGCAATCCACCTGCTTCAGCCTCTCACAGTGCTAAGATTATAGGAGTGAGCCATCGTGCCTAGCAGATGGCTGTACTCTTATCTCACTCTAAATCCCAGTCTGGCATTTAGAAATCACATGTTGGCCAGGTGAGGTGGCTCACACCTGTAATCCTAGCACTCTGGGAGACTGAGGCAGGTGAATTGCCTGAGCTTAGGAGTTCGAGACCAGATGAGTGAGAGTGAGACTCTATCTCTAAAAATAACTGGGCTTTGTGGCAGGTGCCTACAGTCCCAGCCATTTGGGAGGCTGAGGCAAGAGGATCCCTTGAGCCCAAGAGTTTGAGGTTGCTATGAGGTACGACACCATGGCATTCTACCTACCCAGGGTGACAGAGTAAGACTCTGTCTAAAAAAAAAAAATAGAAATCACATCTTGAAGTAACCTGAGCTCTGACCTTCTCATTTCCTCTCTCACTTATAAGTGAAGCCCATCTCCTCCAGGAAGCCCTCTGGATCTCCTCAGAGCATCCTACCTCATATAACTTCCTAGGAATGTCATCCCTGTTTGTTCTTTTGCTGGTTTACATGGGCCCTGTCCCCAGGAACTGGGGCTCAGACATTAGCCTTTTTTCTTCCTGCTGCCCAGGGCCTGGCTTCTGTAGGCAACTGAACACTGGGCTCTTTTGGTGCCCCTGGGCTGGACGTCCCTAGGCCCTGGGCTGGCTGAGAGGAAGAACCAGCAAGGGGGCCCACAGCAAAAGAAGAGAAGTCTGAGCAAGAATGAGACCCTGTCTCTATTGGAAATAGAAAAACTAGCTGGGGATTGTGCTGGGCACCTGCAGTCCCAGCTCCTTGGGAGACTGAGGCAAGAGGATTGCTCAAACCCAGGAGTTTGAGGCTGCAGTGAACTATGATGATGCCACTGCACTCCAGCCTGGGCAACAGACTTGAGATCCTTTCTAAAAAAAAAAAAAAAAAAGGAAAAGAAAAGAAAAAAAGAGAGAGAGAAGGCTTGTTCAAGACCCACATCCTACTGGGGACAAGATAGCCTTTGACCTGGCTCTCTGACTACTTGGTCAGCAAATCTGTTTCCTCCCTTGCAGCACAGGCACATGTTTAGGGCTGTGGCCTGGGGTTCTCCCTGAACCACTCTGGGTGACCCAGGGAGGGAGGCTCCCACCTGGCAGCTATTACCACTTACCACTGGCCCACCCATGTGAAAGCCCAGGGGACACCAGTGCCCACCCCCCCAAGAGATCTCAGCCAATTAGCACGTACAGTATTTACTTAATTAGGGTAATGACATAATTAGTGTAACTTGGGCTCCATCACATGGCTTCAACATGCAATTAGAAGCTGTCAGCGGGAGGCGACATTGTGAAAATGCTCATTCAATTTTGGTTCCAGCATGGAGGCTGTAGCAGCTGCCTCTGCTTGGAAAGGAGGTGGGTAGGCAGGCAGTGGGCTGCTGTATGTATAAGGTGACTGCAGGCAGGTGACAGCCTAGGACAGAAGAGTCAGTGAGGCCAGAAAGGCAGGTCCCTAGGCTGATGAAGTCTCTGACTAAGCCTCCTGGAATCGCAGAGGCCATCCCCACCTACAGCCCCAGGTCCTGGGCAGGTGTGACTGAGCTCGGGGGCTTGAGCACTGGAGGTCCCTCTGCCCCCAATTTCTCTGCCTGAAATGTCACCATTAGCAGGCTGTCTTATTTCTCTTTAGGGTTTTGCTGCTCACAAGAGCCACTGTCGCATACCCACTGGCCTGTTGGCACTTCTTGGGGGCCCTGAGAGGCCACAGACTGAGATGGTCACTATTATCCTCATTGGACTAGTGGGGAAAGTGAGCTCAGGGCAAGGAAGGGGGTGGAGCCAGTCATGGCAGTGCTGACCCTGAGACTCCCCAAGCCCAGGCATGTCACCCTCAGCCTCACAGATGACTCCTGCCCCATATGCTCCTTTCCCTAGGGAGGGCAAGGCTGCTTTTGGGATAGCTGAGGCACCTGCTGCTGGCCACCTTAAGTCTCCCATCCACCTTACACAGGGTAGGAGGCAGGTAACTGACCATCCCAAGGGTCTGTCCACAGCCTTCCCCTTGGTGAACCTCACAGTTTCCTAAGTTGGGGGAGAAGGAAAGAAAGGGAACTGGGGGTCAGGATCATCATTGTGCAGATGGAAAAACTGAGGCTCCAGGAACCTCCAAGGAGGTGCTGTTAGAACTGAAATCAGCCCCTAGTGACCCTTCCTATTGCCTGGCTGGGTGTCCTAGCCTGACCCTCTCCCTCAGACCTGAGTTTTCTTTTGTCAAAGGAGAGAGTAAGTCTACACTCCATAGTCTCAGATATCCTGGGACTGTCCAGAGCCCCTGGGGAGGTGAAACCCAAGGAAGTTAACATCCATCTTTCCTCATAGCTATCCATTCCCTTTGTGTCCTTCCCCTTTCTGGATTATTGTACAGATGAAGCAAATGAAGGTGCACTGGATGCAGAGGAAGAAACCCATTCCCTGACCCTACTGGTTCTCACTCACTGCCAGTGCTGGAACTGCAGGCCTTCTCAGAGGCTACAAGGCCCTGCTTCTACCTCAGCAGCAATTCAGATGCAGTCACCAATTCTGGGGGGTTACGAGGCCTCCATCTCAAGGGCTTCCCTGGCATACTGCTAAATGACCCCAGTTTATCCACCTCTTAGTTGGGTAAACTGAGGCAGCGAGGCCCGGAAAGGGTAGTCTAAGTCCCACACCTCAGTCTTGGTCCTTGAAGGTCAGTGACCCCCTTCACTCAGAGTGTCTGCAAGTCTGCCCTGCCCTGACCATGTTGCTTCAGAAATCAAGAGGAGCTTGGAGGACAGCTGGGTCCAGCCAGCTAGGGGTTATGCCACAAGATGGAGTGCCACTGAGTGGGAAGGTCTGTAATGACCCCCAGAACCCAGGCCTTCAAGATACAAGGAACAGGGATTCTCCAGTTCAGAAAGGAAGAGGACCCAGTCAGAACTATCTTCCCAGCTCAGTGCCTGTGGCTCAAGCAGCTAAGGCACCAGCCACATACACCTGAGCTGGCGGGTTCAAATCCAGCCTGGGCCTACCAAACAAAAATGATGTCTGCAACTAAAAAATAGCTGGGCTTTGTGGCGGGCGCCTGTAGTCCCAGCTACTGGGGAGGCAGAGAATTGCTTGAGCCCAGGAGTTGGAGGTTGCTGTGAGCTGTGATGCAACGGCACTCTACCCAGGGTGACAGCTTGAGGCTCTGTCTCAAAAATAAAATAAAATAAAATAAAATAAATAAATAAATAAATAAATAAAAAGAACTATCTCCCCAGGGCCCTTGGCCTTTAGATAGGACACAGATGGGGTAGGCATGCACTGGGCAGGCTACAGGCAGTAGTCGCAATAAAAACCCACTACCTACTGCCAGGAAGAGCTACAGTCAAGGGCTACACCAAGCTCACAAGTTCAAACAGGTAGAGGTCCTGACCCCTTCCCTCATTGGTCAGGAGAAGCAGCCCCTATGCAGACTATTTCAGTTGACAGAAGATCAAGAAAGGGGCCATTGCCATTCAGGTGGCTGGACCAGTGTGAGCAGAGGCTGGGAGGCCAGAACGTAGTATTTGAGGATACCATGCTAAGGCACAAGGTGTTTGGCTCTGGGGGACTCAAGGAAACGGTCAAGGACTCTGGTCATTTGTGGGATGGTCAAGGCCTTCCCTCAACATATATTCCACAAGGAGTCTCTACAGTATTCTAGACATATGGTGTTCTAGGCTAGGGGTTCAGTGGGCATTAAGGTAGAAGAAGGAAAACAAGAACATTGTCAGGTGCTAATGCTATGCAGAAGTTTCTGCAAGGGGAACATACTAGGGTCTGTGGGGAGATTTTAGGTTGTGAGGCCAAAGGAGGCTGCAGTGACACTTAAGCCAAGATCTTGGGGGTTCAAAGGTCAGGTAGAAGAGCATTCCAGGCAGAAGAAGCAGCCAGTGCAAAGACCCTAAGTCACAGAAGGGCAGCCCCCATGACTGGCAAGGGAAAGGGAAAGGAGGTGTAAAGGGTCTAGGAGGCAGGCAGGGACTTGGGAAGTTGGGCTAAGGCCTATGGACTGTTTTGTTGTTCTTGTTTGTTTTTGCAGTTTTTCTTTCTTTTTTTTTTTTTTTTTTTTGACTGGGGCTGGGTTTGAAACCGCCATTTCCATCTCTGGTATATGGGGCCAGTGCCCTACTCACTGAACCACAGGCACCACCCAGGCCTATGGACTTTAAAGTGTCATGAGAAGTGACACTTTAAGTGTCATGGATTTTTTAAACTGGGGAGTGATTTTTTTTTTTTTTTTTTTTGATCACTGGAACAGCTTCACAGAGAATGGGTTGTACAGGCTGAAGACCAAAGCAGGAGCTGTTGAGATGGGAGATGATGGTGGCCAGGACTAGGAGATGGCTGGAAGTTGGCATTTGAAGATGTTATTTGGTGGCATGACCAATGGGACTCTGAGTTGGCACTGAAGTGTGAGAGAGGGTTGTCAAAGGCAGCTCTTCGGATCCTGGCTTAAGCACTTGAGGAAATAGTCTGGCTGTTTTCAGAGACAAGGAATGCTGGGAAAAGCAGGCCAGTGAGAGGGAAATCAGAAGTTTTGGGTTGTCTGCGTTAGGATGGGGACTCTTGACTCTGTACAGGGCTGTTGGTGCCAAAGAAGCAGTAAGATTGAAATATGGAGTTGCAGAGAGAGATTTGGTCTCTCCCTCAAAGAGAGAGATTTGGTCTATCTTTAGCATAGAGATGTATGTATCCCTATACGAGGGCCAAAGTCCCCCTTCAACCTCAGGAACTCAGATTTATTTATTTATTTATTTATTTTTGAGACAGAGTCTCTGTCAGACTGGGTAGAGTGCAGTGGCTCACAGCTCACAGCAACCTCAAACTCTTGGGCTTAAGTGATTCTCTTGCCTCAGCCTCCCAAATAGCTGGGACTATAGGCACCTGACTCAATGTCTGGCTCTTTTGTTGTTGTTGTTGCAGTTGTCATTGTTGTTTTAGCTGGCTCACATCTACCAGCCTTGGTGTATGTGGCTGGCACCCGACCCATTGAGCTACGGGTGCCGCCAGGAACTCAGATTCAAACAAGCCAATGATCCAGCAGGGGTGTCCAACCTGCATCTGCAGGCTGATTTGGTGAGGACTTTTTTTGCTTATCTGTGGTGTTGGATATCATAAGAAGTATACATAGACCTTCTAGTTAGTTAAACAATCAGTTTTCTTTAGTGTTTGTGTATTTAATGTGTGGCCCAAGGCAACTCTTATTCTTCCAATGTGGGGCAGAGGAGAAAAAAAGATTGGACATCTTGGGTGGTGTCCCACATGCCAGAGTTGGTGGGTTCAAACCCAGCCCCGGCCAAAAACTGCAAAAAAAAAATATATATATATTGGACATCTTGAGAGAGGCTTCAGCAACGTCAAGGCAGGGGCCTGCTTTTGATACCTCCCTCTTATCTGCCCAGTGAGCCAAGACCATCTAGCCCTACCCCAAAGCTAGACAAGTTGTTTAGGTAACTTGGTTTTCCAGAGCCAAGGCCAAACTGGTGGTGGAAGGGGCTGCTATAGGAACCTTGGGGGCCAGCATCCAGGTGATTTTCTACCCACTGTAACCTGCCTGGTGTAGGAGGGGCAAGATGGGACACCTTTATGGCTTAAAATTCTTGTTCAGCGGGTCTGGGAGCCATTTACTTCCAACACTACCTAAAGTACGCCCTTCACCTCTCTTTGCTTCGGCCTCCACATTGGAGGCAGTTGGAGAAGTAACTCTCTGAGCCTCTGTCCGCCCCTGCCAGACGTCTGCGAATACAACAGCCAGCCAGGTCATGACTGTTACACCCTTTAGCAGAGTAGCTCAAACATGATCATCAGAATGATGGGGTTGGCGAGTAGGGTGCTATTTCTGCAGACAGGCCCTATGGCCCCTACCTCACCTTTCCCTGGGACTCTCAGCTCTGTGAGGCTTTCTCCTGATAGACAGGCATTGCTCCTGATTGTCCCTTCTGCAGGAGAAGAGTTGGCTGCCACTGCCAAAGCCATCCTCCAGGTCCTGCGTTCCTCCATGCCAAGCACATTAGGGGATAATTAAGTAAAAATAGGCATTCCGACCAGTGTAGCTCATTAAGGCCTAATTAAGTTAATTAGTTCCAGGTGTGGATGGCGACGCTCAAGTGAGGTGGCGGCTGTTGTTTGCTGTAATTGCATTTTCACAGCAGCAGTGGTGATGGTAATGATGTGGCAGAGGCAGCCACTTCCTCGGCTTCCTCAGAGGCCTGGAAGCCAGCCAGGGAGTTCAGGAGGCTGCCATGGCACGGGGAGGGGTATGAAGAGGCAGCCAAGCAGGCTGGGACCACCCACAGAGAGCAGTGGCTGTAGGTTCAAGCTTTGCTAGGCCCAGAGAGATCTGCACTCACATTCACTTGTTCTCTGCATGGGGTGGTACAAAGCCACAAAGAGGCATCCTTCCCTCTGGCTGAGTAGGGTAGGTACACTGTGGCTGGTTCTTTGGACTCTGGCTCAATTCTCTCACATTCTATTGAGGTTTCCAGGAAAGACTGTAAAGCGGGTTTGCTGAAAAGGAATTTGACCAGAGGGTGAGACCTCTAGGAATCCACCTCACCTACCCCCAGTATTTGCCATGAATCTCCAATTCCTGTCTCTTTTGGCAGGTGCATGGATCTTAGAGCTGTACCCTCTTTGTGGTTCAGGGTAGGAGTGGGGGCCTCATAAGTGTGGGGCCTCAACAAAGGACCTACCAGTCAAGTTAGTCTCCTGCCCCAAACATCTTCCTGAACCCACTTTCTGCCACAGCTTCCAGACCCTGCTGACCTTGAGGACTTGCCTGTGCAGGACAGCCCTTCCAGCCTTGGTCACATGCTTATTCATTCATTCAGCTGTTGCTAACTGAGTATCTCTTCTGTGCCAGGCAGCAGGGCAGGGGCTGGAGATATAAGGCTGGGCAAGACAGGTCAGACCCTGCCCCATGGCACCTTTGGTCCCTCCAAGGAGGCAGATCTATTAATGGCTATGGGAACACAGGGGCACTTATCCCAGACCTGGGGAGAGAGAAATTAGAGCTTCAGTGAATATGATGCAAGGTGAGGGGGCAAGGTGTGTGCCATAAATTGAAAGGGCCTCTCTGTGGCCAGAGGGCAGCACAAGAGGACCAAATGGGGGAGAGTAAAGGGACAGATGAGGGGGGGAGAGAAGGGGCATGGAGGGACCTTCTAAGCAAGGCTGCTAGGCAGAAAGGAACTGGTGCTGGACACTGGGAGGCCAGGGAGGAGGTGGCCAGGGCAGCAGCTAAGGATCTAGAGAAGAGATTCAAGTTATTTAGGATAATTGCTGTAAGGGGAACAAGGAGACTGTCAGCCCCCCAGAGAATGGCTTGGGGATGGGGTTGGACTCTGAGATGTCCCCACGGGGCTAAGACTAGGATGAGACAAGTGTATCTCATAGTGGTTTTGATTTATATTTCCCTAATGATTAATGACTATTTTCATGTTTGTTGTCCATTTGTTTCTCTTCTTTATTTTTTATTTTTATTTTTTTGAGATGGAGTCTCACTATGTCGCCCCCTGTAGAGGGCTGTGACATCACAGCTCACAGCAACCTCAAACTCTTGGGCTTAAGTGATTCTCTTGCCTCAGCCTCCCAAGTAGCTGGGACTATAGGCACCCACCACAACGCCTCACTATTTTTTTTGTTGTCATTGTCATTGTTGTTTTGGCAGCCTGGGCTGGGTTTGAACCCGCTCCTCTCTGTAGAGGAGTTTGGGGGTTGGGATAACTGTAGGGCTCAATTTGCCATTTGTTTGGGGGGCCCTGTGGCCTTCAGGAGGCCTGACTTTGCCACTTGCTCACTGTGGGTGTGACCTGGACAAGGGTCTAGTTTTGTTCCATGCCTCAGTTTCTGCAGGTGTACAAAGGAAGTAATAAATTGTTTGGCCAATAGTTTTTGCCTCCCAGAACCATAATGCATCAGGGGAGAGGGGTCATCCCCAGATCCATTCACAGATAGGAAAACATGGCCTGGAGTGGGCACAGGAGAGCCTGGGGCCCAGGTCACTCCCAGGCTGGCAGACTCAGCTGTGAGGATGTGGCCAGAAGCCAGGAGAGGGAGCTGCAGGGGTCAATGGCCAGCAAAGTGGAGACTGGCCTGCTGTGGGCTGTTGTTTCTTCCAGTCATTCTCTGGTTTTCTTTAAGCTGGCCTCCAGCCCCTGCTGCCTTGGGTTCACAGTCTACCCCAGCTGAGTGGGACTACAGGCACCCTTCCCCCACCCCCTAATTATAGCCGGCCACAAAAGCTGGACCATGACCAGACAAAGGGACAGGGATAAAAGTGCTGGTTGTCATGGCAACCTGGTGGGGTTGCTGGGACTCAGGGGAGGCGCCTGGCTGTGTGCCTGAGCCCAGGCATCCAGACGACCTCTGAGTGTGAGCCAGGGCAGCTCAGGGGCCCACAGGGATTCCCCTCCTGTTCAGGGCCCACCAGAGCCAGGCATACAATGACAACCTCACCCCCTCCATGGACAGCACCTGCTTCCTGGGCCTCCCCTGGTGGCCCCATTATCCTGCACCTGCTGCCCCCCACCTGCTCCCCAGCCTAGGCACCCTCCCCAGGGCACTACTTGCCTGTCCCCAGGCCCAGCTGCCTTCTTGGAGAGCCAGCCAAGAGGGGCTGTAAAGCAGGAGGGATAGCAGGGAGGGCCTGGGGCACAGGGTTCTGCTGCCAGCCTTCTCTGCCTGATCAGCATTTTGTGTGCCTACTACAAGGCCCTCACTTCAGGGCCTCAGTACCCTCACCTATAAAATGGGAGCCATTCTTACCCTCAAGCCTCCAAGGGTCAGTTTCTCTCTCCTTGGAGGTAGAGCTGAGGCCAGAATATTCCAGAATTGGGTCATGGAGGACAGTCAAATTGGGAAAAAATGGGGTATATGTGCCTTGGTTCATACTCTCAGGGCCCCTTCTAGACTATGTGGAAGCTGCACACTTCAGAGTCACTGTTTGGGGTGGAGATGACATTTGCCAGAGTCCTCTCAAAGGTACAGAGGAAGTGAGCAGGAGACCCATTAGTGCCAGGTTCTTGGTTTTGTTTTTTTTGTTTGTTTTGTTTTTGAGACAGTCTCAAGCTGTTGCCCTGGGTAGAGTGCTGTGGCGTCATAGCTCACAGCAACCTCCAACTCTTGGGCTCAAGCTATCCTCTTGCCTCTGTTTTTCTATTTTTAGTAGAGACAAGGTCTTGCTTTTGCTCAGGCTGATCTCAAACTCTTGAGATCAAGCAATCCACCTTTCAGGTTCTTTTTTTTTAGAGACAGAGTCTCACTTTGGCGCCCTCGGTAGAGTGTTGTGGCATCACAGCTCACAGAAACTTCCAGCTCTTGGGCTTAGGCAATTCTTTTGCCTCAGCCTCCCAGACAGCTGGGACTACAGGAGCTCGCCACAATGCCCAGCTATTTTTTTGTTGCAGTTTGGCCGGGGCTGGGTTCGAACCCACCACCTTCAGTATATGGGGCCAGTGCCCTACTCACTGAGCCATAGGTGCTGCCCGAGTGCCAGGTTCTTAAGTGGCCTGTCAGGAGTATTTGGGAAAGATAAAAATAGTAGGGCAAAGGCCCTCCACAGGGAGAGGGACTCCAGCTGGAGGCTGGCTGTGGGGGTCTGGTTACTCAATAGTACAGTTCGTTCATAAACAGGTAGGGAAACTGAGACCTAGAACTATCAGTGTCTGGCCTATAAGGCAGGTCTGCCTACTAGCTCTCTGATACCCCACCACCAGATGACAGGATGGAGGAGGGGCAAGGGGGCAGGAGGAATGGGAAAGGGAAGTGGGATTACCATTGGAACCGGTCTTTGTCTCATGGTGCAAGTTAGGCTCCCTACAGCCTGCAGGACAGCCTGGGGTTCTTATCCCACTCTGCCATGACTTTGGGTGAGCCCCCTCCCCCTTGCCACCTCAGTTTGCTGATCCAGAGTGTGGGAGCAGATTGCGAAGGAACTTGTCAGTTCCAACTGCCACCTTGCTGTTTGAACCATCCCCAGGTCAAAGTAGGCAGGCCATTTGCAAGGGATAGGGGAAGGAGGCCTGCCCCACCTCTCTGGTAATAAAGGATTTGCTCTGTTGCCAGGCTAGAGTGCAATGGCATAATCATAGTTCACTGCAGCCTCAAATTTCTGTGCTCAAGTGATTCTCCTGCCTCAGCCTCCTGAGTAGCTGTGATTACAGGTGCCCACTACTGTGTGCAGCTGTTGGGAGTTTTTTACATACTCCCTCCCACAGGTCTGGCAAAGGCAATGGATTTTGCTAGAAATGGAGGTATTTGGGGCAGGAAAATAGTCCTGGTGTCTCTCAGACCGCTTTGTGCTGGTGACCCCTTTGTGAGGCTGGACAAGGATTATATTCTCCTCTATGCAGATGGAAAAACTGGGGCTTAGCAAAGGAAGGGACTTGCCCAGTGAGTCACTGGAATAACCCAGACCTCCTGCCCTATTGGTAGTTCTCTCTAGGGTTGGGTGAAAGGTCAGGCTGGCTGGCAGTCTGGTTCCGAAAGTGGCTGGTCTTGTGGGTGCTGGAGTGGGAGGGCCTTGTTGAGCCTCAATAAACCCAGGCTTTGGGAGGATTGGAGTGAATTTGGTCGCAGAGCTGAGATAATGAAGCCACCTATTCTGCTCAGAGATCACATAGCCAACACTCAATGAGATCCTTGGGATGGAGGGGACATCAGAGGCACTCAGAGCCTAATCAGAATAAACAACTCCCAGGACAGTTCCATGGAGCCTCGTGGAAATGTCCTATGGAAGATGTCTCAGGGCCTTCCACTTAGTGGCTGCTCCTGGAGAGCAGAGCCTTGGTATCCTGGACCTATTCCTAGGCTCAAGATGGGAGGGGAAGGCCATGTGTGTGGTCGTGCAGCAGCCACCATCTTCAGGGTGCTGGCCCCACTGTGGGCTGTTGTCTCTTCCAGTCATTTGCCAAGGTCCTTCCTGGACTGATGCACTGGCAGGGCTGCTGGGAAAAAACTGTACCCTCTGCCCCCTGGCTCCTGCAGCTGATGCTGACCTCCAGCTGAGGGGACCATTGTAAGGTCACCTACCCAATAGTACTGACCAGGGTCCTCTGGGGCTCTGAGAAGAGTATGTGCTCTGAGGAGATGTAGCCTGAGGTGGGATGGAAGATTATAGAAAAACCAGATAAGGGAAGAGGCTCCTGCTGGGAGGTTCCACAGGAGCAAAGGTGGGAATGGACTTGGGCTAGAGGCTGGGATGGACAAAGACAGTCTATTCATGGGCCAGTGGTCTCTAGTCCTTCAGCCCCCTGTACACTCCTTTGTACTGCTTCCTTAAGCCCTGGGCTTTGAAGGTCTTGTCTATGAAGGTGACTGTATGGATCAAAGGAGAATTAATTTGTCTCCATTTATATCCATCAATGAAATGATTATGCTGGTCAGAGAAATGAAAATGCTGGTCTGAGCTGCCAAGGCCAACTGGCTGACAGCAGGAAGAGGAGAGTCAAGGCAGTCTTGGGGAGGGGTGAACCCTGGATGTCACCCATCCCCCTCCTTGACACTCCCCCTGTGCCTGTAACTCACTTTCTTTTGGCAGCAGCTCAGAGCCCCAGGCCTAGAAAACCAGAGGGAGATTCTCAGGGCCCAAGAGGCAGGCTGGGGCAGGTGGGGAACGGGGAGCTCCAGCCATTCTGTCTGGATGCCTGTCACCCTCCGTTTCAGCTGGCCGGCCACATGAAGGGCCCATTCTGCTGCCCATTCACATGGGGCTTTCATCTTTGCAGCTAGTGAAGCATTGCTCCTGCTGCAGCCAGCAAGAAGACACAGGGAGGGAGGGAGGGGCACCCAGATCTACCATGCCCTCACATGCAGTGCTGAAAAGGCATAGGCCTGGGTATAAGTAGTCTGTCTGCTCCATGTACCCAGCTTCCAGGCTACCAGAGTCTTCAGCAAGGGATGCTGTGAGCAAAAGATGGGACGATAGCCCCTCAACTCTGAAAGTCCTATTTCAACAAGAACAAGTTGGTTTCTCTTCCAGCCATACAAGGAAAAAGACTGCCCCCACATCAGAGGAGGCGTAGGAGTCCAGTGGGTCATGGCTCAGCCCCTTACTCTTTTTGCAGGGAGCCAGGTAGGTATGGTAGCCTCCAGAGAAGGGCAGGAAGACCAAAGCCTGAACCCATGCCCAGCCACTAGAGAAGACAGGGGCATTAGAGGGTGGCACCTGAGACCCAGGAGAACAGGGACTCACCCATGTGAGAGAGGGAGAGGAGGGGGGGTCACATCTATAGCCCACACCTGAAGAGGAGTGAAATGGAATTGGCAGGGCTGCTGGTAAAAGCAACATCCCCAGCCCCCACCCCTCAAGTGCACCCTCCAGTAGAGGAAAACAGCAGTGACCACTGTATGGCATGGGATGAGTGGCTCTGTGAGTTGGGCCTTTGAGAGTGAACCCTTTCTGCTCTGGCCTGTCTGTCCAGCCACTATGGCCCCTGTGATGTCACCAACCCATGGTGTTGCTTGGCAACTGTCCAGGATTAGCACTTTGCCCCTCTCATCCCTGACGTCCCACCATGGGCTGATGTTGCCGTGGCAACCTGGATGGATGCTGCAGCTTTTTGGACAGCTGTACCCAGTGTAGGAAATGCCAGGCAAAGGCAGGGAAGCAGGTGCCTCTGCACAACCGAGCAGGGTACCCAGCTTATTCCCAGACTCATAGAGGAGCAACATTGCTCTAAGCAGGGTTTTGGAGTCCCCATCCCTTTGAAGAGCTATGGCCACTCTTGCCTTCAATACCCCTTACACTCCTTCTGCAATGGTCACTATATAACTAGGGTGTGAATGCTAACAAGAAAAGCAAATAAATCCATGGTTTGGGGTCAGGAAAGGTTGTACCAGCACTAGGTCTTGAAGGATAAATAGAAGTTGGCCAGGACAGGAGTTGGTGTAGAGAGATGGTCTGGGGAGAAGAAGCAGAAGCCTGTGCAAAGGCTGAATCACTGTCTCCAGGCACAGCTTACACCCTGCCTCCAGATTCCTCATGGCCTGGCCTCTCCAGATCTCCCACTGGACATTTTATGGTAGGAACAGGCTCTGGTTCAGTTCTGGACCCCTAGGCACAAGCCTGACACCAAGCCAACACTACTAAAATATCAAATAAAATTAGACATTTGGGTAATGAGTGTCAGGTCCTACTATCTCACCCATCTCATTCAGTTTCCCCATCTATGAAGTGGAACCAATTCTGAGGAAGCTCTGGGAAGGGGTTCTCAGGTAAAGATGGGGTAATTTTTTTCTTTTGTTTGCAACCCACCTCTTTCCCTTACAGAAAAATTGAAAGATTGGTACAGTGGGGCAGCTCCTGTGGCTCAGTGAGTAGGACACCAGGCCCTATATACTGAGGGTGGTGGGTTCAAATCCAGCCCCGGCCAAACTGCAACAAAAAAATAGCCGGGCATTGTGGCAGGTGCCTGTAGTCCCAGCTACTCTGGAGGCTGAGGCAAGAGAATCACCTAAACCCAGGAGTTGGAGGTTGCTGTGAGCTGTGACGCCACAGCACTCTACCGAGGGTGATAAAGTGAGACTCTGTCTCTAAAAAAAAAAAAAGATTGGTACAGTGAACATCTGCAAACTTCAGATTCCCTAATTGTTAATATTGCACTACTTTTGCTTTATTCCTTTTCTCTAGCTATAGTCATATATATATAATTTTTACTGAACCGTTTGAAAGGTAACTACAACAGACATTCTAACATTTTCAGGCTACATCAACTGTGGTTGTACAATCTCCTGTACAACCACAATGGCATTATCACATCTAAGAAAATTAATAATTCAATATTCAGGACAGGGTAGGTGGCTCAAAACCGGAACCTCTGCCAGGTCCTTGGAGCAGATGGGGGCATTAGAAGGTGGGCGCCTGAGGCCACAGAGCCGGGTGGTGCATTCACTGAGCCGATTTAACACGGTGGGTGTGGCTGTGTGATCTGAACCTCCCGAGAACCAGGAGTGTAGTGCCCTGACCATCTGTCCCCCGCTGTGGTTTAAATATGAACTTCCAATTCGTAAATTTCCTAGATTACTCCCCTCCAAGTCATTTACATAGCTTTTTTTTTTCCTTTTCTTTTCTTCTTTCTTTCTTCTTCTTCTTTTTTTTTTTTTTGTTGTTGTTGTTGTTGTTTTTGGCCAGGGCTGGGTTTGAACCTCTGGCATATGGGGCCGACGTCCTATCCCTTTGAGCCACAGGCGCCGCTCCGCCCACCCTCCCTTTTTAAAACCAGGATTCAATTGAAGTTCTCGTTGCATTTGCTGTTTTGTCTCTTACTCTAGAAGGGTCGGGAGTGGAGATGGATATAGCCCGAATTTGAGAGTCTGGAGGGCTGACACTCTCTGGCCGCCCCTAAACCAGCCGTTCCTTTCCGGGGGCGGTGCTAGGCGCATCCCCGGCACCGGGGTCCCGGCGGAAGGAACCAAGACCCGGAGTCGAGGGTGGAACGTAGCTGCTGACCACGTAGCGTACGGAAGCTCCCGCTCCGCCTTGCCGGAGGGCTCCGCCCCTTAGCAACGGACTCAGCGTCCCTCCCTAGAGACAGGGCCGACAGATCCCCTCACTGCTTTGCAGAGCCGGCAGGTGGGTACCGCAGAGCGATTGCGGGGCAAGCGCGGGCAGGGGGACCTTTATAAGCCGAGAGGGCGAGAAGACAGGGGGGAGGCCGCGCACGAATCTGGGTGCCTGACCATTCGTTGGCCTGTGGAAAGAAGGGCGGCGCACCTAAACAGCCTGGCAGTTAAGCTCTGTACTTAGGACCAGACCAGTTTTGGGGCTCAACCTCCATACTGATCATGTGGCCCCCTCCTCTCCTGTGGAAGACCACGCAGGGGAGCAGCACCCAGTCCCTCCTCCCATCTCTAGCAGAGTTGTTACAGAGATGAACTTCATTCCTTCTCTACTCACCCCATTCATTTGTTCGTTTCTCTAGACCATCATTTGGCAAATATTTTCGGGGTACCTTTATGCCAAGACTATCCTAGTCCCATGCTTGGTGCCACGTGTCCAGAGAGCAGTGTTACTGGAAAATCCTTGCCTAGCTGAAAGGGAAGACAGATGTGCACATACAAAACAGGGAGATGTTTCCTGGAGGAAAAGCCTTAGACACCTATGGGAATATACAGGGTGGGTTGCATCAGGGGAATGTTTTCAAAAGGGTAGATGAGGGTCAGGCGGTGGCACACGCCTGTAATCATAGCACTTTGGGAGGCCAAGGTGCGGGGAGCCGGGATCGTTTGAGGTCAGGAGTTGGCGACCAGCCAGAGCAAGAGCAAGACACCTCTGCAAAAGAAAAAAAATCAGGCTCGGAGCCCGTAGCACAGTGGTTATGGTGCCAGCCATATGCACCGAGGCTGGTGGGTTCGAGCCCACCCCGGGTCAGCCCAGGTCAGCTAACCAGCAATGACAACTGCAACAAAAAAAATAGCCAGGCATTGTGGTGGGCGCCTGTAGTCCCAGCTACTTGGGAGGCTGAGGCAAGAAAATCGCTTAAGCCCAAGCGTTGGAGGTTGCTGTGAGCTATGATGCTACAGCACTCTACTGAAGGCGACATAGTGAGACTCTGTCTCAAAACAAACAAACAAACACAAAAATGACCCATGTATGGTGGCACGTGCCTATAGTCCCAACTCTCAGGAGGCTAAGGTCGGAGGATAACTTGATCCCAGAAGTTTGAGGCTGCAGTGTGTTATGATGATGCCACTCTACTGTACTCCAGCCAGGGTGACAGAGACCCTATATTGTAAAAAAAAAAAAAAAAAAAAAAGGAAAAAGGTCACAGAGGAATTTGTCAAATGAGAGCTGACACAGAAACTTGGGAAGTGAAACAGATAAAGGTTCAGGGTCCCTTGTCGAATCAGAGGTGGGTGGCCTAGAAGCCTTCCTACTCAAGTGCCGCTCCTAGTTTGTAGACTTTTAGGAATACATGGTACACAGTTTGAGAATCACTATTGTGGTGTTAGAACTTGGACCCTTGGGTCAGCCAGAGTTGAAGACCTCAGTCTCCATTCTGTTTCTTCAATTCTTGGTTATGTGACCTTTCCAAGTTTCTTTACTTCTCCTGGCCTTAGTTTCCTTGCTTGTAAATTGGTGATGACAGCATTACCTGATGTGAGGATCAAATACCCCTATTCATCTGTGTCTATTCTGCCAAATACTTGGTGAGTGGATGAATCAAGTGTGGTTAAGTATCAGTGAATCCAAGCTGAAGAAGCATCCAGCTAAAGCCAATATGGCTCCCAGGTAACCTGAGCAGGGAGAAAGAAGAACTTGGGTTCGAATTCCAATTGTGCATCTTGTTGGCTGTGTGACCTTGGGCAGGTCACTTCACCACTCTGAGCTTCATGTTCTTGTCTCTGAGAAATGAGGATAGTTTGAGTTTCCACCTCAGAAGTTTAAATGAGAGGATACATAAAATAAGCCTAAGCCACTAATAACATTCATCATTCTCCATACTGTGCCTACTAGGGCCACCCCCACCATCTTATTGCCTCATTCCCTCACACAAATGCTCACAGTGATCAGTGGCAGAGGACTTGTTGGAAATCATATCTTTCTCCTTCCTACCAGTCACACTTATTTCCAGGCAGAGGCTGTGACAGGAGGCAAAGGTCTTAATGTCTATAGCAGCTCCTGTGTGCACTGGCAATGTATGGATGCCCAGAGCTGGGGCAGAAATGAAAGGGAACTATTGTGAAGGGCTGAGGGATAGAGGGAAAACAGTGTTCTGAGTTTGCAGCTCACTCTCACACCTTCCTTCTTGGGACACACCTCAAGGCATTCCCCTATTGCCACTTGCTCAGAGGGGAGCACTTCGCCAGGGCAGCAGATCCAACCATCATTGCTCCTTTTGCACATAGCAATACTGCTGTTACCTGCACATTTGCACATCTCTTTTCTCCAAAGATCTTCATAATTCCTTATAACACACCAGTAAAACACAGGTCAAGCATGTTTGAGCCCATTTGAGAACTGAAAAAATGGGGAAATGGAATGTTGTTCTATGGAGCTGGGACCCTAGCCTCTCCAAGCCCTGCTCTGTTTGGTGATTTTGTTCAAAAATGGAACATATCTGTGGGTTTGCAGCATGATGGGGCTGAGCCCCAGGGAGTCCTCTGGTCTTTAGGGTGCTCTTCGAAGAACTGGTAACTGTCAGACAAGTGGGCTAGATGCAGCATTTTCTCCAGTGCCTGCCCTAGGGGGCGACTGGCCACCAGGGAGTGGATTTAGGGAGCAGAGTTCTGGTGGGGGAGGCCTGGCAGGACTGACTAGCTAAAGCCAGGTCAGCCTTAGGTATCTTAGGGTTCCTGCCAGAGCCGAACTGCCCTTCTCTGTGCCTCAAGTGGCCTACCAACTCACCATCCCCTTCTTAGCAATAAGCTCAGCAGGAGCATGTTGGCACTGCATGTAGCTTTGCTCTAGGCAGCCCTGGCCCCCTATTCCACTCTTCAGGTCAGTGCAGGCAGGAGCCCCGTGCTGTGATCCACTAGGATGTCCATACCAGTCAGTCCCACAAAATACCTCTCCCAAAGAGTGACCTGTACTGCAGCTCCTGACTGCTTTGTCCAGTGTGGAGAGGGATGGGAAAATGGGAAGATGTAGGGGAAGATATTTCCTTTTAAGATACTTTTTTTTTTTGGCAGTTTTTTGGTCGGGGCCGGGGCCGGCTTTGAACCTGCTACCTCTGGTATATGACTCCTTGAGCCACAGACGCCACCCTGATACTTTCTTTTTTAATTAAAAAAATTTATTGAGATAATTATAGATTTCCTTTTTATTTTTTTATACCAGACTTATGTGAAAACTTCTTCCCCATATTCTTTTTTTTTTTTTTGAGACAGAGTCTCACTTTGTCACACTTGGTAGAGTGCTGTGGCATCATAGCTCACAGCAACTTCAAACTCTTGGGCTCAAGCAATTCTCTTGCCTCAGTCTCCCAAGTAGCTGGGACTACAGTTGCCTACCACAACACCCTGCTATTTTCTAGAGACGGGGGTCTCACTCTTGCTCAGGCTGGTCTCGAATTCATGAGCTCAAGCAGTCCACCCTCCTCAGCCTCTCAGAGTACTGGGATTACATGAGTGAGCCACCGCGCCCAGCCCTTGCCCTCTATTTAGGCAGAGTCTCAGGCTCTGAGTGGCCCAGGCTAGAGTGCTGTGGCATCATAGCTCATAGCAACTTCAAACTCCTATGCTCAAGTGATCCTTCTGCCTCATCCTCCCAAGTAGCTGGGACTATAGCATCTGCCACAATGCCTGGCTGATAAATAAATAAATATATATATATATATATATTTTTTTTTTTTTAGACAGAGTCTCACTATGTTGCCCTTGGTAGAATGCTGTGGAGTCACAGCTCACAGCAACCTCCAACTCTTGGGCTTAAGTGATTCTCTTGCCTCAGCCTCCCAAGTAGCCGGGACTACAGGCACCTGCCACAATGCCTGGCTATTTTTTTGTTGCTGCAGTTTGGCTGGGTCCGGGTTTGAACCCACCACCCTCAGTATATAGAGCCAGTGCCCTACTCACTGAGCCATAGGTGCCACCCCCTTCCCTCATTTTAAAGAGTAAGGCATGGCTTCTCAGCAGGGGGAGAAAGGGAAGCAGGCCCAGGGCTCACTCACTCAATAAATTTCACTAAAATGACTTTGGCTAGATGCATCCCTGGTGCTCCCAGCCCAGCCCTGCTGGACTGACCTGCCCCTCCCCTTTGTGGGGCACCTGCAGGCACTGGGTCCCTCATGTTACCCACTTTACCTTTTCCATCATACCCCAGGAACCAGAGGACTAAATGACTTCCCCAGCAGGACCCCCATCCTGACTCTCTGTTGGCCCATAGATCCCCCTGCAACAAAATGGCGCTCACCCACCCTGGCTCTCTGAGTCAGCCCACCTCAGAAAATGTACACCCTCCCACCTGTGCAAAGGGTTGTATGCACATCTACCACCACAAGGACAAGGGTTGGCAGCATTGCAGCATCCCATTGTTATTGTGGGATGGCCATGCCACTGTTGCTTCTAGTTACCTCCAAATGCATCACCAGGGGAAAGCTTTGGGCAGGAGGGCACAGTGATTCACACCTGTAACCCTAGCACTCTAGGATGCTGAGGGAGGCTGAGGCAAGAGAATCGCTTAAGCCCAAGAGTTGGAGATTGCTGTGAGCTGTGACTGCACAGCACTCTACCGAGGGTGAAAAAGTGAGATTCTGTCTCTAAAATAAATAAATTAATTAATTAATTAATAGAATAAAATGAGAGAGGGAGTGGCATGTGTGGCAGCATGCACTTGAGTCAGGGAGCATCTGCAAAGCTTCCCCTCATTCAGTCCTTAACTCTGTGGGGCTCATTTCTCACCTGTGGCATGCATGGCAGGCTCCACTCTCTCCTGGTGGGACTCTTCTAGCTGTGTATCTGTCCAGTTAGGACGAGAACACTCCCACCCTCCTGTCTCCCTTCTGTTATGGGTCAAGGTCTGGGGTTTGTTTCAGGGAGGCAATTTCAGCATCCAGGTACCATGGTGTCCCTGGTGGCTGAGGAAGAGGCTGGCAATGGCTCTGATACGGGTATCTTCTCCTAGGAGCTCTGGCTGGTGCATCACCCCAAGAAGCAGCATGGAGAAGCCTAGCAGAGAAGGCTCTAATCAGGGACATGCCCCTCAGGGCCCAGAGTGCAGCAGTACCCCTGAGGATCAAGAGTGCAGTCTGCGGATGATTCCTAAGAGCCTAGACTATACTGTGGGCAAGAATACTCTGGGACCAGATTATGGTTTGGGGAATTCTCCTCCAGGTCCTGACTCCAAGCCCCTACCTCTCCCCCTGACTCCACCCACACTCTCAGACTTGGGGCAGCCCCAGAAGTCGCCCCTGACAGGCACTGATAAGAAGTACCCACTGATGAAGCAGCGTGGGTTTTACTCTGATATCCTCAGCCCTGGGACCTTGGATCAACTTGGGGTGAGTATGGCAGTCATCCCCTGCTGTGCCTGAGCCCTCTCTGTGGGCTCTGTTCACCCATCCTTTCATTTCTCTCTCCATCAGTCCATCTGTTCATTTAGCCATCAGCCTATCCATCCATCTGTCAGATTTTCCATCCATCCACTTCCCTTCTCTCCCCATCCAACCATCAATCCACCCATCCATCTGCTTTCTGACCATCCTTTCATCATTACTGAGTTCCTGATATGTGCCAGGCCCTAGACTGAGCCCTGGAGATGTGGAGGGGATGAGACATCCATATCCCTATTGTTGGGGGGCAATGGCTTTGGTAGCGAAGCCCCACTCCCCCAGCTCTGGTTGGGAGGGGTCCATGGATAGCATACTGCTGAGATCTAAGACAGGGGTACATAGTTGTGTGAATTAGGAGCTGGGGAGTGTGTCTCAGGGAAGGGGGAATAGCAGGCACAAAGACCTGGGGCTCCTTAGAGAGGACATGGCTTATGTGAAAGAGGGTAGAATGTGACAAGAGATCAAGGCATGAGACTGGGGTAGTGGCAAGATGGAAGGGAATGTCTAAGAGAGAATGTGGAGAGCCCCCTAGGTGCCAGGCAGCCTTAGAGAGGTTTCAGGCAGGTAAGGAGGTAAGAGATAGAGAGAGAACCCACTGATACCTACTATACCAGTGGTGCCAGAGTGGCCCTTGGGAGAGGAAGCACTTGCAGAGATACCTCTGGTCTTGCCTTACCTGCCTTGTGGCTCAGTCTCTGGATACTTGCTGGAGTATTCTCAGAGTTGGGTGGGGCCAGGAGTGTCCCAGGTGACCACAACTTGTCCCAGGTTGTAGTCTTTAATGAGGAATTGTACATACTTTCTGATTCTACCCCACCCCTGTACTCCTGCCCCTGAGGTGCTCCCTGGTGGAATTTAGGGGACGTCCCTGGCCTTGTGGTCTCTCCCACATCCTGATTGTCTGTGGGATGTTTACACACACTCAGGTTCTGGGGTTTGGTTTCAGGATGTATGCCGTGGCCCCTACATGAACCAGAACTTCCTGAGGCAGGCTGACCTCGACAAGTTCACCCCTAAAGGTCAGTGCTCAGAAGGGCCACATGAGTGGTCCTAGTGGGCATGTAGAAGCAGGGCCTTTGGATTGGGGAGATGGTCTCTTCCTGGCTGGACTAGTTTCCTCAACTGTAAAAGGCAGGTGATAAAAGAAAAGGAGCCTCATGAGTGCTGGGCTCTTGGTGAGCTCCAGCTACTGCAGTGGCACCATTACTTTTAGTGGAGCTGTGACAATGACATTGGGCTGGGTTGGGGATTCTGGGGGCTAGTGCCATAGTTCTCTCTGCTTGCCTGGGGTCAGAGGGGCATTATGTGTGTCTTTTCTGCCTCCCCTGGAGTGTGGGCCCAGAGAAGGCCAGGACTGTGTCTGAGCTGCTTACTTCACCTTGGGTGAAGCTGTCCCCCAGCTGAGCCTGCCCCTCTCCTCCTTGGGTAGCTAGCATGCCCCCTTCCATCAGGTCCAGGTGTCCTTGTCTCCACCCTCCTCCTCTCCCCTCCTCTCCACCCTCAGGAAAGGCCTGGCTCCTTGTTGGCACTGCCCAGATTAGTGCTCTTGGAATCTATAGGTCTTGTTTTTTGTTTTTTTTTTTGTAGTTTTTGACTGGGGCCGGGTTTGAACCCACCACGTCCGGTATATGGGGCCAGCGCCCTACTCCTTTGAGCCACAGGCACTGCCCGGAATCTACAGGTCTTCTGTGAAGCCCCTAAACTGGCACAGAGGACATCACACATACGTGCATTTGTGTAATCAGTTATCTGAGGATCTGGCCTACTGTTTTCAATAGTCTCACAAGTATTTGTGGCCCCCCAAATGGTTACAAATCACAGATCCCAGGTTGTGGGGTACTGGGAATGGTACTCTTACCATCCATGACAGAGAGGGGATGGAGGGGATTAGCAGCTTGGTGGCCACCCCCACATGAGAAAAAGCAGCCCCCCAAAGACCACAGGGTGATGTCAATCAGGGCCCTTGGCAGCCAGCAGTGGACATCCTCTCTGCTGTCCAAGGACTAATGGAGAGTTGGAGAAGCCTTCCTGGGCTGGCAGGTGGAGCAGTGGCTGGAGGCTGATGTGGCTCTCTTGACCCTGGCTTTTTCTTGGCTCCTGTGTAGTTCTGGGAGTGGAATGGGTCACAGACCTACAGGCTCAAGACCTGGTGCTTAGGGGTCTGAAAACTGCCTTTGTGGCTGGCCTTTTGGGTGCTGTGGGGTTCCTTAACCACCTGGAAGCCCTGGTGAGAAAGCAAACTCCTACTGAGGATGAGAGGCCTCCACCAAACTCTGGACATCACCCCAGACCTAGCCTCCACAGGTTCTGTGGACCCCAGATAACACTCCTAAGGAGAATCTCCTTGCAGTGTGACTACCTCTTGACCTCAGAGAGGCAGTGAGATCCTGAGAGGGGTCTCTAGGGCCTCCCAGGGTCCTTGAGACTCTATGGACCCTTCTTCCAGGAAAGTAGATGGGACTGACATTGGGCTGTGCAGACCCTACTGACCTTTTCCCCTCTCCTTCTTAGGCCTATGCCCACATCCTCCTCCCTAACTATATGGTCTGTTTGCCTGGGACTTTCTTTTTTTTTTTGAGACAGTCTCACTATGTCACCCTGTGTAGAGTACTGTGGCCTCACAGCTCATGGCATCCTTAAGCTCTTGGGCTTAAGCAATTCTCTTGTCTCAGCCTCCCAAGTAGCTGGGACTACAGGCACCCACCACAACCCCTGGCTGTTTTATTTTTTTGGTTGGAGTTGTCATTGTTGTTTGGCAGGCCTGTGCTTGGTTTGAACCCGCCAGCTCTGGTGTATGTGGCTGGTGCCCTAGCCTCTGAGCTATAGGTGCTGGGCCTGCCTGGAAGTTTCTTTTCCACTGAGCACCCTGTGTCCCAGGAAAACTGAGATGGTTGGTCACCATATCAATGGGTCTCTCCTCACCAATTCCCTTCCCCTAGACCCAGAATGAAAGCATCTGTCTGCCCCGGTCATTTAAGTAGGGACAACATTTTATGACTTGAGGGTCCTATAGGGCCAGAAAGTCTCCAGTATCGAGGAGGCCCCAGCCTGGAAATGACCCCAGACAGTGAATATCGGACTCCAAGATGCTGGGGGAACCTCTTGGGTAGGGGTGGGAGGAATCATTCCATTTTGTCTTCCTGTCCAATTGTAACCCTCATCTGTAGTTTAACTCAGCACCTGACTTGAGCCACCTCCCCTGGTGCTGGGAATCTCCAGCATGCCGGCTCTGGGTAGGGAGAGTTAGGGCCAGGATAGACCTTCTGGCCCTCACCCCTCCAACCCTTCATACCTTTCCACATATATCTTTTCCCTACCACTGCCTGGCCATAGTCAAGCTCTGAGCTTCCCATTCCCCAAAGCATAACATCTAGTACCTGGGTGGCTAGTGATTCATCTTTTTTTTTTTTTTTTTCCAAGATAGAATCTTACTTTCTCAGCTTCTGTAGAATGCCATGGCATAATAGCTCACAGCAACCTGAAACTCTTGGGCTCAAGTGATTCTCTTGCCTCAGCCTCCAGAGTAGCTGTGACTGACTAAAGGTGCCCGCCACAATGCCCAACTATTTTTTTAGAGACAAGGTCTCATTTTGGCTCAGGTTGGTCTCGAACTCATGAGCTCAGGCAATCCACTTGCCTTGGCCTCCCAAAGTGCTAGGATTACAGGCGTGGACCACTGCTCCCAGACTAATGATTAATCGTATTGGGGAGGGTCTCTAGCCCAAGCCCTAAAGCCTCTGCCTCTGCCTCTACCTGCAGTTGTAACCTTTGAGGTACCCAAGGACTTTGAGGAGCTCATTGAGCAGCAGCGCATTGGAACCACCACCCAGCTGCTCTCCCAGACTGACTTTCCCCTGCAGGCCTATCAGCCCAAGGTTCAGGTGCCCTTTCAGGTGCTGCCGGGACAGTGCCCACGCAAGATTGAGATTGAGAGGTATGGCTGGGTGGGCTGTGGGGAGAAACTGTGTTCCGGGAGGCATCCGCCCAACTTAGGACATCTGCACAACAACCTAGGATCACTAGGTGACAATCTCCATGGCAGAGTCTATACATAGTGTTTAGACCAAATCTTCTAGCCCTTAGGTCTCTTAACAGGAACAAATTCCTTCCTTGCTGTAGAAGCAGGGAGGGTGGTGCCATGTATGTCAATGAAATGAGCTTTGGGGGCAGGACAAAAGGGCAGTTGGAGCCTACGACACCAGCCTCAGCTTTCACTTCCTGGGCCACACCCCTACCACCACAACCCCGTGGGCCCTTGCTGAAACCCATGGAGCTACCTGGTATAGCCAAGCCATCCTGAGGTTCCCACCCTGCCCTTGGCCAGGAGGAAGCGGCAGTACCTGAACCTGGACATCGAGCATTTGCTATCCAATGAGGGGATCGACTCCAACAAGCTCATGCCCAGGCACCCAGACCTCAAACATCCCCACACCATTGAACAGGGCCATGACCCGCTCTTCCCCATATATCTCCCGCTGAAGGTGAGCCGGACTTCCATGAGTGGTTGATGGATAGGTGGGGTGCAGCTGGCTGAGGCTCAGGATCAAGCCCAAAAGGGGACCTCCGTGCCAATCACAAGCATTCATTTGTCAAACAGGCATTCAATCATTTGGAACTCACCCCAGGTGCCTTGAGCATCCCAAGCAGACCCTTGGGATGCTGATGTGCTGCCGTTTTCCTGGAAGCCAGGATAGCCTGTATGTCTGGTTTCTGCCTCCAGCCCACCCATGAGCACCCAGAAGCAGCCCAGTCAGACTGTGGGGCAGTGTACAGGCCTCCCTGGCCAATCCCACCTGGGGTGGGGAACTGTGCTGGGGCTCACTAAAATGGGAGATCAGGGATGGAGGAGGGCATCAGTGCTATCTCCCTAGGGCATAGCTGAGGGAAAGTGAGTTCAGAGAGAAGGAAATGGGAACATAGCCTGGCTGTGGCTTTCACCCACCTTCCCTCCCTTCCTCTCTGTGGCCCTGAGTAGCTCTTACCTGGTGGTGGCTGTAGGGAGGCAAAGCTGAATCTAGCAGCTCCATCACCCTTCTAATGGCTGCCTCCTGATAGCCCCGAATCTCCAGCATTTCCGAGTCAGGGTAGGGTGCTCAGGAAAATCCTAGAGCACCTCTTCCCTTGGGTCTGAGCCAGATGAGAGGGAGCCCACATCCTGCTGTGAGTGCCCAGACACTGCTCTGTCTGAGCCTTCGCTGGATGGGGACCCAGGCTTTACCCAGCCCAGACCCTGCATACCTCTGGGAGCAGCAGAGGAGGGACACAGCCTCATCTGGGGAGAAGACTATTTAGGCACCCCATTGTTGGCATGCCCAGCCCAGCCAGGCCCCATTAGGGGATCCATGTCTCCTGATGTTTGCCTGCTTTTTTACAGGTGTTTGACAACGAGGAGTTTGACTGTCGTACTCCCAGGGAATGGATTAACATGGGTTTGGAGCCAGGGTCTCTGGACAGGAAACCTGTTCCTGGAAAAGCCCTCCTACCCACTGATGACTTCCTGGGGCACGGTGAGCAGTGCCAACTGGGGGATGGACACCATCTTGCTGGCACCCTGCTATGGATTCTTGGGCTTCCCTGGGACCTGGTAGCCAAGGAAGGTGAGGTACCTTTTGGGGCCTCCCAACTGGGTTACAGGCCAGGGAGCTGGCCACACAGAGGCAGGAAATGCAAGGACCAGGGATAATGCTGTCAGGAAAGCTAGGAAAGGGACAGCTGGGTGGTGTCTAGTGTTAAAAAACAACAACAAAAAAAACCTTTGATTTATTGTAAATAAAAAACGTACATGGTTATTGGAAATGTTCAAATGTGCATTAGGAGCATAACTCCAGCCCATCTACCCCATTGCCCAGAGTCACCATTGCTCCACCTGTAACTCTGGCTTCAGCTTTTACATCTGCATGGACAACGAACTCTCTGTTACACTGTCACACATGTTCACAAGCACACTCACTGTCACGCACATCATCTCATGCACTTCTACACACACACAGTCACACTCACTACACATTTTCTCCACACAAACATATGCTGACATACCTACTGTCCCTGGTCTGCAGCGCTATCACACAGCACCCCCACATGCCCATTTGATGGTACACAGACTTGCCTTGTTGTCTGCTCACAGAGTGTCCTTGGCTCCTCCCCTGGCCTCAGGCCTGCCTTTGTGGCTGTGGAGGCTCCTTCCACTGTTCCCACTGTCGGAAACAGGGCCAGTGTGAGTGTCCAGGGCTACTGTCTGCACTGTGAGTCTGGGTCTCTGTGCAGGCATCCTAGGAAAGTCTGGCTCATCACTTTGGAGGCTGCAGGTGGCTGTTCCCCTGTATAGGGCTGAAGGCTGCCCTGCTCCCTGCCTACTGTGTGGACAAGATGCCGTGGGGTGGGGAGTGGGTCCAGTGGGCCAGCCCTCAGGACAGAGGCAGGATTGTAAGAGCAGTGACTGGTTTTAAGACTGTGCAGTGAGTTCATTTAGCAGACTATAAATTTGTTTCATTTTAAAAACATGTTTTTTTTATTAATCATAACTTTGTACATTGATGCAATTATGGGGTTCAGGATACTGCTTCAATATACAATGTGAAATGCTTACATTGAAATAAGTAACACATCCATCACAATTATACTAATTTCTTAATAGTTTTGAAATGTACCGTTGCATCATGCACATTAGGTGAGGTCCCCCCCAAATACCCTCCCTACTCCCATATCCTCCCTCCCCTCTCCCTTCTCTCCTCTTCCCTTCTACTTTTTGGACTACAGTTATGGTTTGCCATTCATATGAGTGTGTAGGTGATTATGTTTTGATTTCATAGTAGTATTGAGTACATTGGATACTTTTTTCCCCATTCTTGAGATACTTTACTAAGAATAATATGTTTCAGCTCCATCCAGGTAAACATTAAAGATGTGAAATCTCCATCTTTTTATGGCTGCATAGTATTCCATGGTGTACATATACTACAATGTGTTAATCCATTCATGGGTAATGGGCACTTGGGCTGCTTCCATGTCTTGGCTATTATGAATTGGGCTGCAATAAACATTCTGGTGCAAATGTCTTTGTTGTAAAATAATTTTTGATCATCTGGGTATATACCTAGTAGAGGAATTGCAGAATCGAATGGTAGGTCTACTTTTGATTCCTTGAGTACCAAACTTCTTTTGAAAAAGGTCGTATTAGCTTGCATTCTCACAAGCAGTGTAGAAGCATTCTTCTCTCTGCATCCATGCCAACATCTGTAGTTTTGGGATTTTGTGATGTGGGCTAATCTTACTAGAGTTAGATGATATCTCAACTAGAGTTAGATGATATCTCAAAGTGGTTTTGATTTGCATTTCTCTTATGATTAAGGATGATGAGCATTTTTTCATGTGTTTGTAGGCCATGCGCCTGTCTTCATCAGAGAAGTTTCTGTTCAAGTATCTTGCCCACATAGAAATGGGGTTATTTATTCTTTTCTTCTTGATTAGTTTGAATTATCTACAAATTCTAGTTATCAGGCCTTTGTCAGAAGTATAACCTGCAAAAATCTTCTCCGATTCTGAAGGTTGTCTGTTTGCTTTACTTACTGTGCTCTTGACTGTGCAAAAGCCTTTTAGTTTGATCAGATCCAAGTACTGTATTTTTGGTATTGCTTCAATTGCCCGGGAGTTCCTTTGCATAAAATATTTTCCCAGGCAAATTTCTTCAAGTGTTTCCCCTGCACTTTCTTCTAGTATTTTTATAGTTTCATGTCTTAAGTTTAAATTGTTTATCCAGTGAGAATCAATTTTTGTTAATGGTGAAAGGTGGGGGTCCAGTTTTAGTCTTCTGCAGGTCGCTAGCCAGTTCACCCAGCACCATTTATTAAATAGGGAGTCTTTCCCCCACTGAATATTTTTGATAGGCTTGTCAAAGATCAAATGGCGATAAGTAGCTGGGTTCATCACTTAGTTCTCTATTCTGTTCCATAAATCTATTGCTCTGTTTTTGTGCCAGTACCGTGCTGTTTAGATCACTATAGATTTATAGTATAGCCTGAAGTCTGGTAATGTGATACCTCCTGATTTGTTCTTATTTCTGAGCAATGTATTTGCTATTCAAGCTTTTTTCTGACTCCATATAAAATGAAGTACTATTTTTTCAAGTTCTTTAAAGTATGACAATGGTGCTTTAATAGGGCTTGCATTAAATTTGTAGCTTGCTTTGGGTGGTATGGACATTTTAACAATGTTGATTCTTCCCAGCCATGAGTATGGTATGTTTTTCTATTTGTTAACATCTTCAGCTTTTCTTTTCTTAGAGTTTCATAGTTCTCTTTATAGAGATCTTACACATTCTTCGTTAGGTAAATTCCCAGATGTTTCATTTTCTACTTCTACAGCACTACTGTAAAAGGAATAGCGTCCTTGACTCTATTTTCAGCTTGACTATTATTGGCATATATAAAAGCTACTAATTTGTAAGTATTGATTTTGTATCCTGAGACCCTGCTGTATTCCTTGATCACTTCTAAGAGTTCTGAAGTTGAGTCCTTGGGATTTTCTAGGTATAGGATCATATCATCAGCAAAGAGTGAGAGTTTGATCTCCTCTGACCCTATTTGGATACCCTTGATCACCTTCTCTTACCTGATTGCAATGACTAAGGCTTGCATTACTATGTTGAATAGCCATGGAGACAATAGGTATCCTTGCCTCATTCCTGATCTGAGTGGAAATGTTTTCAATTTTACACCATTCAATATTATATTGGCTGTGGGTTTGCTGTAGATGGCCTCTATCAGTTTAAGAAATGTTCCTTCTATGCCTATTTTCTTAAGTGTTCTCATCATGAAAGGATGCTGGATATTACCAAAGGCTTTTTCTACGTCAATTGTGAGAATCATATGGTCTTTGTTTTTTATTTTATTGATGTGATGTATTATATTTATAGATTTGCATATGTTAAACCAACCCTGTAACCCTGGAATAAAACCAACTTGATTATGGTGTATAATTTTTTTTGATGTATTGTTGAATTCTGTTTGCTAAGATCTTATTAAATATTTTTATATCAATATTTATTAATGGTATTGGTCTATAATTTTCTTTCTTTGTTGGATCCCTTCCTGGTTTGAGTATCAGGGTGATATTTGCTTCATAGAATGTGTTGGGAGGTATTCCTTCTTTTTCTATGCTTTGGAAAATGTATAATATAGGTACTAGTTCCTCTTGAAAGGTTTGATATAATTCAGATGTGAAGCCATCTGGTCTTAGACTTTTCTTTTTTGGGAGATTTTGTATTGTTGATGCAATTTCAGTGATTGATGTAGGTCTATTCAAGATTTCTAATTCTTTCTGGTTGAGTCTAGGAAGGTGGTATGCTTCTAGGTATTGGTCCATTTCTGGGAATAGAGATTTTTGTAGTAATCATTGACTATTTTGAATTTCTGAAGTGTCTGTTGTTATTTCTCCTTGATTGTTTCTAATAGACGTTATTAGAGATTTTATTTTTCTATTTCTGGTTAGGTTGGCCAAAGGTTTATCAATTTTTTTAATTAATTAATTTATTTATTTTATTTTTTTATTGTGGAGAAGGGGCAGGGAAAGAAGGTGGGGGAAGAGGTGAGTGACAGGGTCGGGCCAGTGGCATGGTACCACATTGGCTGTATCTAGGTAGAGGCAGTTTCAGGCCGGGCCTTGCTGAGTCGTTGCTA